>NDXB01003739.1:124361-160719 GCA_002631895.1 Agapornis roseicollis | reverse complement strand
GGGGGGGGGGGGGGTGGCATTCACCCTTGGAGCCTTTTTTGTCTTTGGATGCAATCATCATTCCAAACAATCCTAAGCCTCTTGGCTAAAACTACTTGGAAAGCGCATGGATACAGCGCTGCTGACTACAGCGTTGGCCAACGCTGATCTCGCAGGAGCAATCCCAAGGGAAGGTGGCGGAGGGGGGCATCAAATTAAAGCTGCTTTCTCTAATACAGGTTAATCAAAGAGGTGGTTTTCTCAATCAAAAGGGCCCGTTCTCACTTCTTTCTTTTTGCCTCTGAAGCTCACATGATACTTTTTAAAGGCAAATTTTAGAACAAATGCTGAGTCTCGTCTTAAAATACATTAAGTCTGTGCCAATAGCAATTTAAATAAATGCAAATTCTGCATTAATTGTACGGAGCTAGCCCCAAAGACCAGCACTTCAAGCACTGTCATGATCTGAACAGTTAACAAGATAAAGCTCCCTATCTGCCCCTGTGAACAAATACAAAGGAGTTGAAAAGATTTCAAGAGAGATTTTGTTTTTCCCCCTTGCCATTTGGTGGAAAATATTTCTGCCCACAGAATGCAAGATTCACAAAAATGTTGGACAAACTTCATCTAACCCCATCCAAAGCTACTCCTCACACAGTACTGAACTAGCCAAGCTGCTTCATGAACAGGCCCATGTTTATCTAGGCTAGTAACTCGGTTCCCTTCTCCTGGCTGCACACATTGTGCCAAGGGAAATGAGGGGGTCAGCGATGCAAGTTCCCTTGTGATACAGAAAGAGGAATAACTCTTAAGGACTTCTACTAATTTCTTAACCATCTCCTTGCACGCACATTTAAGGAGTGTACAACTGATCATTCCAAAGGGAATGGTCTGCTTTGGCATCTCCTCTTTCTTTTGTGGTTCCAGGCAGAGGTCCTACTTCATGGTCTTTCTGCTGCTTCATCAAACTACAACCAGAGGGATGCTTTAGGATGCTGACCCTTCCTCTTCCTTAAAGCTGAATTTGAGCAAGCCTAATCCCCCTCCTCTCACAGCATCTTTGCTCTTCAGGAATGTTATTTTGATTTTGCTGTTCCAAAAGCAGAGGTTGCAAATCAACATTAAGGAGACTACACTTAAGAAAACCTGATTTTAAATACGGCCTAAACAAAACAACCCCCAACCCATCATAGTGCTTTGTAAAACTGCATTTTGAACCTGTTTCTTACCCCTCCTGATTCACCAGCAGTACCTGTGTTTCATGTCTGCATAATGCAGCAAGCATACAAGACTCACTAACATTTCAGATTTTTATTCCCTGTTAGTGTAACAAAAGTAAAAAATAAACAGACATTCAAAAACAGAAGCAAGATTGTTCAAGTACCAAAGAAGGGGCTTTTCCAAACTTACAAGGTGTGACACTCCTATAGCAATTCTGCTGTTCTGAACAGCTGCAGCCTTCAATTACAGACATAGTGCCACCTAAGCCTGCAGAGAGGCCAGGATTTGGGACAACCAAGACCCTCCTCCTTCCCCTGCCCTCCCCAAAACAGCACTAAGTGTCAACATCAATTTCCACAGTCCCTATTACAGTTGCCTGGCTCTGCGAAGGACAAACTGATTTTTGCCCTGCTGTGACTAGAATTCAGGGATGATTAAATACAAGCTCTTTTCCTGGGAATGGCTTTTGGTTGTGGAAGTCTTGCTTACACTAGCATCAGTGAGAAAAGAATCAGGCCCATCACATTAAATGGAAAACTTCTTGACCATCTGCCACATCAAGAGAGATGGGTGTGGAAAGAGCATTTTATTTTTGGCATAACACAGAGGGGTGTGCTGGATATAACTCTAGATTGCAACTACCAATGGTGCAAAGCAGAGACCCAATCTGCTGCTGCTGACAACTAAAGAAACCCCAAAATACAACCCCCAAATCTAGAGCACTCCATTATTGGAAGGTGGACAATCATATATTATTGCTTCACATAGCAGTGAAGTGTCTGCTGAGATATATCCCTCTGTTTCTAGGTTGGTTCTTCCCATGCTAAGATTACTTGTAACCAAAAAGGAAACTAGTGGGAAAAGATTTGTAACTTACTGACTTCAGAAACATGGCACTGGTGGCTGATGCAATGGGGCCAATGGCAACTGCGGAAGTAGACCTGATTTCCATCCATACAGATACAAAATACTGAATCACCCCTGATCCCTGCAAATATACTTCAAAACAGATTAGAAGAAACTGTGCATATTCGAGTTTCAACACCCCCCACCCCCATTTAACACTGTGCAAAAAGTTACTTAATTCTACATATATATTTAATGCAATATGGGTCAATGAGATCAGTACTTCTCTAACTGCAGTCTGGTAACAGACAGCTGCTACAACAGTGAGACTATTTCCCCTTTCCTCCTGATGTTTTGACTCTAAAAATGAAAACCTCCTCACATCTTACTGTTTTAAAAGAGCTTGAGTTCTTGTGTGTTGTCTTTAGATCCACATTTCCTGTATTTGTTTTAGGTTTAGCAGCTGCTTCTCCTAGTAGGGTCTAATCCTGCAGCTCACAAGCCTATTTCTGATTCTCAGTCATGCAAGTGTAGAGCAGCTCCTGCAAGCCATGGGGTTTCTCCCAGCTCTAACACTACTGAACAAACAGAAGTAGGCTGAGCACAACGAGTGCAACAGGATAAAGGCCCTACCCCATGGAACACACCAGCTATACATGTCGGTTGGTTTTACACCCATTTCCACTTGCTCTGCAAGTGCAAAACGGCTGCAGAAAGAATCTGTGCAATAGCACGAGAGTCAAAGGGGAGCAATTGGAGCAGCTGGGACTTCAGATGTCTAAAACCAAATACAGAGAGATAGAGTGGCAAAACACAGCCTCAGAGAGACTGCTGAGGGTAATAGAGCCAAATAGGAGGAATGTGGGCTTAGTCTGCCCACAGCCCTGATCTGAAGGCTTGGGCAAAGCAGAGTTTCAAAGAATGCTTCAAGATGGCTTATTGGCTCTGAGTGCATCATTCACAGCAAATACGTCACCTGTGATCAGCAGAGCGATCTTGGAGAGTGAGGGGCCAAGAATCCCAGCTCACTCATGCCACTATAAAGCGAAGCTACCTTCATGGATGCCAATGGAATTACACTGTATTTACCTTGGCAGAGATTGGGGCCAGAGCCTGGCTCAAGACCTCACAGGATCAGTTAGATTCCACAATGGGGGAACTTCAAACAGCCCCGCTCTGCTATCCTGCTGCTGTCAGTGCTGCGAGGGTGTGCCAGGATTTATGAGCCTGAAAGCAGACCTGTGTTTGTTTAAAACAAAACCATACCTAAAAATGGGGCAGACGTGAAAACTTCAGCCAGGTTGTCTCTGTGACAAAAGCAGGGATCAGAAATAAGTGCCCCATCAGCCTCAGATGTTCACACTGCAAATAAGGAGAGCCCAGACAGATCACAAGGGCAGAGAGAACAGACACTCCTCTTGCACAGGTTTTTCCACAGGCATAAGGCACCTGGCTATCATTTGTGCCTTTGAACTGATTTTCCTCAGCAGGCATTTGGACTCAGCCCAGCACCAAGGGAACACGAGATGCGTAAGAGGTGTGAGAATGACAGCTTTACAGCTACCAGATTAGAACTGCAAATTATCCAAGAGGTAGGGCAAGCTTCTTTAAAAAGAAAAATTTCCATGTCCATAGACCACTGAGGAATCCATTCAAGATTTTCACTAAGAGCAAAGGCTGTGTCTCAATTTTCCTTTTCCTGGGAAAGCGGTAAAGAAGGGCACACAGACGGACATGGGTCACTTTGACGAAGCAGCTTGAATGAATTTTCTTCTTCTTGCATAAAGTTTTGGTTAAGTTTTGTAGTGTTTCATGTAATTAGAAAAGTGGCATCTACAGAATTCTTTGCCTGAAGATTGCAAATCTGGCTGATTAGAAAGTGCCTGGGATGAGTCAGGGTTATTAGTGCAAAAAAAAAACCATCTCACAGGCATACCAGGCAACCAGACTACCCTTCCTGCTGTGGCTGCCAGTGTTCCAGCCTTGTCACTTCCCTGCTTGCAAAGTCACGGCATTCAGAGAAATAATACTTCTAGTGTAAACATTAAGCATCAACAAGCCTAGCACTGCTGCCCAGGCATTACAGAAAAGAAAACCCACCACATTTGGACAGGAAATCAGTCCCAGGGTCAGAAATAGGTCTACAGCATTCTCAGACCTGCATGACTGTCTGCTTCCTGTCCTGCACAATGGGTGCATTGCAAAGGAACTGCTTTCAGCAATAGGAACAAAAGTAACCTTCAAGGTTGCACACTGAACAATTACTTTGCCAGTTGTGCGTTGATGCCAAGGGGTTCAGTTTGCCAAACTTAGCTCTTTTTCATTTCAGAAGCTTTAAGGAATGGAAATAAGCTGCTTTGTAGACTTTCAAGTGAGGGGATTTATTGGATGGTTGTGGTACTTGATGAAGCCCAGGACTACTCCCCTCCAGTATCTGACAGCTGCCCTTGTCAAAGGATGGTACCAGGCATTCTGTAACTGAGAAGTACAACTCTCTTCCTGCAAAGGAAGCTTCCTCTTTTGCACCATGTCCAATAACTACAAGGGAATTTAGATTATACCAGTGTAAAATCTTGCTTGGCAGCAGTGGTGGGAGAGTTCAGAACCCAGCTTTCAAACAATAAATTAGAAGAGAGCTATAATTAGCATGCTCACTTCTGTGCAACTGGAAATGACTACACCTCATGAAAGAATTTGGAGCAATAAGCCATCCAGAAGCATTCAATTGCACCTTCCTCTTTATATCAAGATCAAGTGTTACAAGAGTCTGTCATTGTTCAGAAAGAGAACTGCAACAGGTGAGTGCAAGCTTCATTCTGGTTTACATTCTGAAGCACAGTATCATTAAAAACTGAAAACAGAATCCCAAACTGAGGAATAGGAAGAAAAGGGGGTGAAGACAGTGGAGAGTAAGCAATTACATCAGATCATATAAATCTAGTGTTTTGAAGCCACACAACGTTTAGCTTTTCCTTTTATTTGTTTCAAGTTTTGGTGTAGAGAGTATGTGCAGATGCTAATGCAACCTTCCCTGTAAGTGCTTGATCTAGCAACGAACAAAGTTTTGGTGTGCTCAGTTTGGTTATAAACGTTTCCTTTAAGTGAAGACCTGTAGTGCCACTGAAACCAAAACTTTGTTACTGTTGGCAAAAAAATAAAGCAACTTTTCTTTACAAGCATTTTTCTGCTTAAATTAAAAGCCTGAAGCTTTCCCATAATTCCTTTGGTCTTCTCCCACCAAATTCCATGCTACCTCAAGACAAGCCCTCTTTTGGAAGTTCGGCTGAATCACACTGAAGCTGCTAAAATTAACAGAGAAGAATTGCTGTGGTAAAGTTTCCCCCTAGTTTCTTGGGAGTTTAAGACTGAAAGACATCACTGATGCCTCAAACAGAGGCTTCAAATTGTCTCTACAAGAACAAGAGAAAACAAAATCCGATCAGAAGTTCCACTGAAGGTTCCACTGAAGGTGCCTGGCAAAAAATTATCTCCATAAAACGATGTTTTGCTTCCAGTATTTTTGTATGCATTGTGTTGAGTTTATTCCCCTCATAAGGAAACAAAAGTATCAGTGTAAAAGCACAGCTGAGCTTTTAAGGTAGCACCAGGACACCTACACCCAAGTTGTCATCTTGTTGCTGCTAGGCCTCTTTTTGATTCACATTCACAGAATCACTTCTTGTGCAAAACAAGCAGTCTAAGGAGAAAGAATGCCCTCCAAGTTCTAATAAAAATTGTAGAAAAGAATCCAAGATAGCCAACACTTTCCTCCTCCCCAAAATTTACCTGCAAAGAGAGGGGGGCATCTGTGCGTAGACAGGATAGGCAAGCCTAACATTTAGGGAATCATTGTGTTGGACAAGGGATGTCTGCTGGTAATGAAGAACCAAATCCTTAAGTGTGCTGTACAGGTTATATGGTTCTGCAAACCCGTAACCTCTTGGAGTGCTGTAGATCACACAGTGTTTCACTTCTCCATCAGCTCTGCAAGGAAAATAAACAGGAGAGTTTAACATCAAAGGACAAACCCAAACTGACAGCCTATTAACAATTAACTAGCACAGCAACCCTGCTAGTCACTAAATTACATAATGGAGGATCCAGTAGATGCAAGTAGAGGAGATTAATATAGTCTGTGAAGAAACAGTGCTTCAGAGCATACGATTAAACACTCTTGCATAATAATCCACGTAAGAGGCCTCTTCTACCCCAGCAGTACAGTTTCTTGGGGAGGAAAAAAAAGTCAAGAGCTTAACCAAGAAGATAAGCACCTAAACTCAGTCATGACTTTGAGCTCAACTTATCTGGATACCTTTCCACTAAGTGAAGCAGCCAAAGCCCACAAATTCTTGGGGCCTAAAGAATATTTCATGAAATGCAGCACCAGGCTTCAGTGTGCGTTTTTTTAATGTGAAGCATGGCATGCATTCAAGTTGGTTCATTATCTGAAGTCATAGCGACTGGGTCCCTAACATGGCAAAGCAGTTACTGCAACACAGTATTTCCAAAGCTGCTAGAAAAAACTTCTGTGCCAGAAAGACTGAGTATTATGTTATCCCTGTACTGGAGCCTATTATAATCCAAGTCACATGTAGGAACAGGTTACATTATGCCAGCCCTTTCCTAGCTTGTGGTACAACCGGCCAAGCAAAACCATCTGATGAGCAGAGTCACTTCAATGACAGTGACAAACAGTATCTTGAACATAGCAAATACTACAATCTTCAGTTACTTTGAGGTCATATACCTTCACATATTCATTTCTCGGACTTGCTTTCAGAAGCAATTAAAATAAATCAGTGAAAGCCA
The DNA here is from genome assembly GCA_002631895.1 of Agapornis roseicollis. NCBI lineage: Eukaryota > Metazoa > Chordata > Aves > Psittaciformes > Psittacidae > Agapornis > Agapornis roseicollis. The sequence goes on along the minus strand of NDXB01003739.1, from coordinate 153,864 downwards.
TTTTGCACTCCAGAGCAGGCTTGAAGGATTTTTAGATAATGGAATCAGAGTATTTCTGACCTCCATTACACCAGCATAAAATGAAGAGAAACACAAGAAATCAATGCAAGGCTGTGTGAATGTCATAAAAAATATGGGTCACAAATAATGCCCCCTCTGAAGCTTCACTGTTACCTTAAACATATGAGATCTACAGTTGGGCATGTCTGAAAATGAGAACAGAAGATAACTACAGCTTTACAGACCCATTTACCTTCTTCCCATGTGGCCCTTGTCAGGGAAGAATATGGGAGAATTTGGCCTTAATTTATGTAAGCCTGTAGAGCTTCAAGCTGGGATGCTTCAGAATTTTGTACTAGCTACTGTGGTGACTGCAGAGACTGCTAGGCCTACAGCTATTGCACATTCAAAGCACATTTTTTGCAACAAAGCTTTTACCATGCTACTCTTCCTGCAAACATTCAACACATTCCAATGGGTAGGCCTAGGCTATGCCTGACTTTTGTTCTCCAAAATAAAGAGCTGTGGTAGAGATTTATGCACTGAGTAGTTAGAACGAAAAGGAAAACAGACTTACACCACAGAACAAGCATAACACCCTTTCTTGCTGCTCTCACGAATTAGAAATGCTCCATCAGGTTTCCCACAGAGCAAGTCTTCTGCTTGGATACGGTTGAGATCTCCAACAAACCAGGTTTTCTCATCATGGTGTGGCAGGTTTTCATCTTCTTCATTCACAAAGTATGTACTGAAGCAGGAATAAAATTTAACTTAACCAGTGGTCAGTAAAGGAGTTAATAAACAGAGTGATTTATTTCTGCAGAAGTCATTCAAAGAAATACCAGAACATGCCCAAACTGGGAGGTCAGACTCCTAATGGACAGATATTAAAGGCTTCAACTATAAACTTGATTGTTCGAACTTTGTTTAATCCTCTCTGTTTCAGCAAAGTTGCTGCCTCATGTCACAAAATTTCCCCCAAGAATTTCTCCCTTTTTCTGCAGTTCTTTTTTCTACAGTCCTTTATTGATAGGACTCATGTTTTCTATGTCTGATCTCCACAACAGAAAACACTTATTAATGGAACACTTCTCAGTAAAATCGTATGTATAGTAACACTTACTCATCAATATTTTCATTTTTGATCCCCAGCCAGTCATTTATTCGCTTCTGTCTCACCCCTTTGTGATTGAGCCATCTGCCAGAAGAAGAAAGCATTAATACATTACTTTAGAGTACATGTACGGCTGTTTGGGTTTTTTTTTACTGAGCAAGCTGAAGCTTAGACACAAGATAACGCAACAAAACAATCTGGGGCTTAGTTAGTTCTCCAGCAGCAAAATCCATAAGAAACACCCTAGATTCCATAAAAGCACTTCCTTGCATCATCTTCTGAGGTGCCCCCTTTACTGGACACAGCATAAGGAAGGCATGAAGTAGCCTCTTTAATGGAGAAAGAAGAGGGTTGTTGAGCTGAGGAAGAGGCATTGCCTCTGCAAAGTGCAGTCCAGAAAAGAAGTGGAATACAAGTTGTGACAGCTGCCTGTTTCTCTTGGAAAAACAAAATGGGTATTGCCATTGGCTTCTTCTAACTTAAGACCACCTTTTGAGAGTGCTTCCCCTCTGTCTTCTGCCAGAATTCTAGTGCACTGACTCCAGCCCAAGGACTTCAGGATCTGGATAAAAGGGGTGTCAGTGAAATCAAGAGTGAGTGTTAGCAACAGCTGCCACACCCAGCACAAAAAATATTAACCTCTGTTGTATTAGTAGGCACAGGTTCAATTTATAACTCATTTATATTAAATGTTTTATTTACAGGAGTTACAGAATGTGCACTTAGTTGTGGAAGGCTCTTAAATCTCTAATGAAGTCATGAAAAGGCCAACCAACAGCTCAGACACCCCATGCCAGAACGTAGTCCCTTAGCACACACAGAACTTTGGTTATGAAAAGAGAACTAAATTCCTATTATCGCAGTGGAAACAGTCATTGATCAGGTTCATCAGAAACACTCTTCTGAGGTACAGGTCAGGCTTACTTACACAAGATACTGATCTCTGATTTTGCGGAGTTGAATTAAGTCAGGCTTGATACTATTCATTTTCTTATCAGTCTCCCTGTTGTCCAGAGCTTGTTTCTTCAAATCTTGCTCCAGGCGCATTTTGCTATCATGGATCTCACCCAGGCGTGATTTTAATTTTTCATAGTTCATCATGATCCTGCAAACAAGTGTAATATTTGAGAGTTGAAACCCGTCTAGAAGGACCGACCCTTAACAGTGCCACTTACATAACAGTATCGCAAAAAACTACCGTAATAGCAACCCCTCCAATGACTGCCTCATCTTAACTTGAGAATTAGTGTAAGAGCACCAGAAAAAGACCTCTTGCCAAGAGGCCTACAAGCTTTTTACATAGTCTGAACCTTCCATTTACCTTAATATATTTCCTTCTGGCAGAGATGCAGGAACAAATTTTTCTAGGAATGTAAGCTAGAACAGATTCTTCTCTCACTGTCAGAGTCACTTTTTGGTATATCAATTATGCAATCCCACCATAGGTATGAGTACTAGCAAGACTTCAAATGCAGACTTCAATTACTAATCAAGAGCTAGCAGGAAGTAATGCTGCCTGTCTCTTTATTCAAGGTAAGTTTGCAGGTTTGGTACATTTCAGGAAAATCACGTATTTCCCCTGTTAATTGATCTTTAGTCAGAATGTAGCACCACAATCATGTAACAAAATTGTTACAGGTGGCTGTTTTCAGTCTGAAAATCTCCTTAAGGTTACCTTACCATGATTCATAAAGCACTGTGCCAAGTTAGGCATTATACTTGGCATCTCTTCAAAGACACACACACATAATATCTTTCCCTGCTATTATCTTCCTAGAAGGGCAATTTCAAATGAGGCCCATACTGAATGTCTGTTAGATGACCACTATCCACTAACAAGTAGTGACAATTAAATACTGATCTTCTTTGGAAATGATTAAAACTGACTATGGCCTGTGAGATTTACCAGATCTATGTACATTTCACAGTTTGCAAGTAAAGTTTTTCTGGAATTATATTCTGAGCAAATCCAAATAGAAGTGGGATAAGCAAACTAAATCATTATTTCCTGATCTTTTCGTGGTCCTCATCACAGTAGCTTGATTTACTGAAGTCAAGACAAGAGAATAATCCAGAGATCTCCCACCTCTTCTGTCTACAATGCAATTCATCAACAGAACAGGGCTTTACTGAAGGTCCAGACACCTTGGGGGAAGGTCTCAGAGAAAAGACTGAGTTTACTAAGTGCTTTATATGATACAATATCAATAAAAATTTCACAGGAATGCCAATGGGGACACTTGTTCTTCCTCATAAGCAAGTACAACTTGAGAGCCTACCGTTCGATTTCTTTGTCGTTTCCCTCCCTGCGAAACCGCTCAATGTATTCTTTGCTGTATCGCTCTTGTGAGTGGCACTGTTCCTCAAATATCTTAATAGTTTCATTAAATGCTTCAATTGCGGTCCTCTTCATCTGAATTTCCTATGTGAGCAAAGAGTCCAGCATTTGTTTATGCAAGAATGGGCAATACACAATGCGAGACTCAATTATGTTCCCTAAAATTAACCAAGATGAACTTCCCCCACCCCCAAAGTCAAAACATGATTGATCAGATAAATTTAGTCAAATATCCAAGCAGAGTCAGAGAAGTACAGGGAAGACTTACTCCCTGTAAGTTTACCCTCCTCCCCCACGTGATGCTCTCCATTAGGCTGCAAACCCCTCAAATATTTTAGTCATATTTTCCATCTTAGTTTGCAGGAAAACTGCCAGCAAACCTCCTCCCCATGTATGAGCTACTTACTTTACAAGAAGCAGTCCAAATACTGTATTCACACTTCCTTAACTCATAATATCTGGTAACTGATTTGAACATGTCTTTATACAAAACCTGGACAAGCCCCTCTACAATTCTCACTACAGCATACAACAGCTGGAAATACTCAGCAGCCAAGAAAGAAGTTCGCAGTGCAAAGCTTGCAGGTGATGGCTTTCACCACCACTCTACCTTATACTACAGAGTTCAGCTTCTCTTTCTTCCTGCCACACACCCTACCTCTAGGACTACTGACAACAACTAATATTCGCTGAAACCACCTTGCTCTATTCCACAGTTTACTAAGTTTTTTCCCTTGCATTTTCTGACCTTGGACTGCCTTTATTAGCTGTAACTGGTAAAATAATTTTCTTTACTTTTTAAGCAACAAGAAACAGGATCTACAGGCAGCTAAAGTAGAACCAACCTGTGATGTTCTAGTATATTCTTCATACAATTTGTCATACTCTTTACTCTTCTCCTGATACTGAGCATGGTATTCTTGAAGCTTTTTACCTACTGCATCTATATTATCTTCTTTCACCAACTGATCCTGTGTGATACAAAAAGCCATTAAGAAGTCTTCAAGCAAAGCAGCTTTTCCTTCAGAGTATTCATTAGTCCACTTATGCACATTTGCATCTTACATTAGCATAATTTTTATAATCAGATTTCTACACAACAAAAACACTGCATCTAAAATCCCCCTTTCTCCATGCAAGAAGTTTCACAGTTTACGGACAGTAGGAACTGAAATTATGGGACATGAAGAACTACACCAAAATACCGTGTTTCCAAAAACACTCTACAGTTTAGCTCAAGGATGGCTAACCCCTATTGAAGAAAGGAAAAATAAATTGCTCGGAATCTGAAGCTGAAAAATCAGGGTACCCCTTATTGTGAGCAAAGTGAGCTCAAATATGAAAACTCACTTTTTTCAGTTAAAAATAAATCACGCTTCACATACAGAAAACAACATTCTATACACATTTGCAATTTTCTTCTTGCCTGTACTAATAGTTTTTGGGGCCTGATGAAGATCTTACCTGCTGGTACCGGGACACTGGATACATCAACTTCACATCAAGCTTCGGGTTATACTGAGCAAGAGACTCATTGCGGTAATGGTTGATCAGTTCCACGACTGAATTAAAGGTCAGTGGATCAGAAAAGCCGTATTTCCCATCCCGATGGTAGATCTTTATCAGTTTGTTGTTGCCACCCTTCCTGTAAAGTGGCACAGCCATTTAGAGGTTTTACTCCTATCCCTCTTCAACACTAAGGCTGCTAACAAAGACACCAATAAAATTCCTGGGCAAGTGGCTTTGACATTGTACACTTCATAATGATTCTTTACTTACTAGCAGATATTAGGTAGTTTAAGAGTCAATACATACAGAATTATGATCAGATATTATTTGAACAGGAGCAAAGCCCAAAGTAAATCTCTTCCTATGTATTCATTCCAGAGCCAGCTTCTGGTATTTAAGATGCAGCATTGCCAGAAGTTTTGCAAGGGAAAAGAAGTATGCTGAAGGCTAAATAGAGGAGCCATATGAAAACCCAAACCCACAATTTCCTGCAATTTGGGGTCACTAATAGTATACAACTGAGTATACATTTATACAGTGATTAACAAGTCTTTTGAGTTATGGCTGCTAATACAGGATACACAAACCTAAACAAAACCCTTTGAGGATTACGAGATCGTTGTAAGTTTAGGACTTTACATAATCCAGATTTATACATTCTAGTGGTTTCCAAAAATATAGTGCTTATTTCTTCCTTTTTTTAACCAGCAGACTATTTAGACAATATCCTGTCCTTTTTGCACTCTCAATTTTGGTTCTCAAAGACATCTGCATTCAGCAAAATAACCAAATTATGCCAAACCTAGACAGCACAAGCTGTGAACTTCAAGGTCAAAGTCAAAGTAGAATTTAAACTATACCCTTGGGGTCAAACCTGTCATTAGACAACAGAATTTCATGGCAAGATCAAATATCTACTGTATCGTAGTAACTCCCAAAGGTGTGCTACAGCAGCAGTGGCTTATGCACCTTGCCCATTTGCCTCTAACAACCAGTTCTGGGAGGCTGGCAGAGGGAAGTGGCTGGACAGGCTGGGCAAGGCACCAGCAGCTAGTCACATGAGGTCTGCTGCCTAACTGCAGTAGACAGAGCTGGGGCAGCTCTGGGAAGTCAGCCACTTGCAGACAATTTTAATGAAGAAAGCAACATGGCTCCAGTTCAGTATGTCATAGAACCACAGAATGGTTTTGACTGGAAGGGACCTTACAGATCATCTAGTTACAACCTCCTTTTTACAAAGACACTGTGTTCAGTTCTCCAGAGCTGCTTCCTGATATTCAACACACTCCCATTAATCAAAGACCTAGTTTATAAATACCTTTTATCTCAGCAATTCTGAAACTATGAAGCACTACTGAGCAGCTCTCCTCCCCGAGTCCCATCTAATCTACACAGAGATCATTACAGTAGTTATTTGGTGAGCGACAGGATTCAATGGGCAGAACAGAACCAACTACCAGACCTGGCTATTTATTTGTTCATTCTGTGATCTGCAGTTCCTTTGGGAACATCTCTCAACTTGAGCCATGTCAGCTTTACACAGCCACTGCTGTCACTGGTATAGAAACTAGCTACTTAGGGATTTCCTATGTGGACTACAACTGCTCAGTGCTTACCGTAATGTCAGGGTGTAGTCTCCCTGCATCTTGGTTGATGCATCACGCACCAGGAATGTCCCATCTGGCATGTCTCGTAATTTGTCATTTACTTCTTCCCTGGAGAATGGAAAGAAAGGTAAAATTATAAGTGCTAAGGACATGACCATAGAATGGTCTGGGTTGAAAAAGACCTTAAAGATCACATAGCTCCAAAACCCCTGCCACAGGAAGGGACATCTTTCACTAGACCAGGCTGTTCAAAGTTCCATCCAGCCTGGCCTTGACAACTGCCAGGGAGGTGATCATCTTTGCCACAGGTATCAGCATCGGAGGCAGGAACACCAGCATGCATAAAGAGTTCAGTCTTCAAAATAACAGACAATTCTCTTTCACACTCAGGCTCTCCAGTCTTTTAGGCCATCTAAAACAAGTCTGAACTTGTGTAGTTGAACTAAAAAATAGCAGCTGCAGTCAACTGCCACTTAGGAAGAAGTCTCTGTTTAAGCAACAGTAGCAGCTGTGTCTCAGAGTTCACAACCTTTCCCTGTAATCTGCTCAGGTTTTAAAGTCCACACTGGAAACAGGTGCCCTTTGAGAAGCCACTCCTGACCTCTTAAGAAATGGTCTCTAGCACCATAGCTCAGAGGTGTCTAGAGTTTAGCACAGTTTTAGTCTCGAGAGACTCATTATTGGCTTAACGCTGATCTTATTTACAGTAGTTTTAAACCACTACAACCTTGCTAGCTTCAGTGCAACTTTTCCTTATTTACAACTGAAGCAAAAGGATACTCAGTCCAGAACTTTAAGCCAAGTGAAGAAATAGTCTAGTTAAAGTGAGTACCAGTAAGCATTAAGTATTTCATCTGAAAGGTTAAGTGCCTTGCCAGGTTTAACTATTTCACTCAGATTCTATATCTCATTTTTATAAACAGCTCCCTACAGGATTAGAGGCACTAAACAAATTTGAATACGATCATTTGGAAACTAAAATTTATCCAGTAGCCTCAGCATTATCTAAGTCAGGTAGGAAGCCTATTTGCATCTCAGAAAGAAAAATCAACAGCAGCTTTTTTGTTCAAATACTAAGGAACTAAAGTATTTTTACAAAATAGCCTTAGTTTTGATTCAGCTACCTGAAAACCATTTTGCTCAAAAACTTGACTCCTGTTAAGCATCAAGTGCATATCCACTGACTCCTCTCAGAATATTTTACACATTGGCCACAGTTAAACAGCTCTCTCCTTTTTGAATGGATAGATACGCTCTAAAGACTTGGGCTTATGCCCATGAGTTGCACCCTGGAGCTCATGACAACATTTTCAGCACAAGTTCTTGACTGAAGAAGACATGGCTCCTGCCCTGACAGCTTGATACAGTCCATAGCTGCTGGCTGTCAAATTAGGGTTGTAAATAATTCCATCTTTACGTGTCTGTGTATCACATTTTAACTTAATAAAGCTATCCCAATGTGATTTGTACTGCATTAGCTCCTGCCATCACGTGTGCTGTTAATTGAGGAACAAATTCAGAGTCAATAAACTGATACCAATATTGAGCAGTTTTAAACAAACCCTGCCTAGGGGGGCCTGGGATCAGGTTTTGTCACTTTAGTGCAATTTAGAATTAATGTCTATCAGAAAAATATCACTGCCGAGGCCCTTCAAAAGCAAGATCTATGCAGGTTTGCTTTATAAAGATAAGGGTGGTACAATAAAGATATGAAAATATGAAAACTTTTTTTTCCCTTCTCAGAACATCAATGACCTACTGTGGCAAACATGTTCTTCTTGCCTCTGTCTGGCAAACTGTTTCAAAGCATTATGTGCACAAGTTTGAGCAATTCCTGGTCACATTCCCAGTATGCTCATGTTTCCCATTACAGATCCAAATGTAGACTCCTCAGAAGTGCCTTAAGAGAAAAAAGGATGACTGGACACTTCAGTTCTTTTATGCATTTAAATATATAAAACCTGGCATTTCATTTTCTGAGCTTATCCCAACCAATTTATTTTCACAAGCACACAGAAAAGGGTTTTCTTAAGGGGTAAATCTTATTTGCTGTGTGTCTGTATCATTTGCTTAGTATAGCTGGTGATGGTTAGCATTTGTAAGAGTTATTTTTATAACAAAATGTAATTGAAATTAATACACATGCAAATTTAACCAAATGTTAAAGAAACCAAAAATAAGAATGAAACTCTTCATTCTGAGCAAGCCTCCTATGGAAATTTTGCAGAACTGCATGCATCTCAAGAGTTGTACGCTGACAAACCCTATTAGTTAACATATTCAGAAGCACTTTCCTTTTGAATGAACTGATTTTCTCTATTTTAAAGACTCTGTGTATCTGGAGAAATTTACAAACCCAGAATAACTGTCACCAAGACTGGTAATATCTGCATCACAACAGTAACAACTTAAGCACAAGCCCTGAATCCAGCCAAATATTTTCATTTAGGTGCTTTACCAAATATTAGTTCTGAAGCATTTACCTCCTGTGAAATGCTGCCTGAAATGGCAAGTTCTTCTTCTCTTTAACAGGCTTATAGTATTTTTAATGACATATTAACATATTTTAATATATTTTAGTAATATTGCTTACCTTGAGATGTCCCCCCAGTACCACTCTGCTTCCTGCAGAGAGAAACTGGAATTGTCCTTTATTCCATTTGTATTGACTGGAGTCATTGGTTTGGGGGGCTTTGGAGGAAGAGCTAAAAATGAAAAACATATTAAAGAAACATAAGCAGGGGAAAATAATCACTAAACTGATAACAAAACAACAGTGAAAAGGCAAGAGAGACGATGCATCTTGGATTTCAAACTCTCTCAAATGGAATTTGCAATTTTTAAAGAATTTTGAAATCAACAGCTGCACTGTGGTCCCAGATTTCCTAGTACTCAGACCAAACAGGTACTTGAGGGAAGAGAAAGAAGTGAAATATGAGGAAACATGAGTTTTTGTTAAAAGGAAGACTGTCTCAGGCATGACTATGCAGGCAATCACCGCCTAGAACTCCAAACAAGTTACAAAGGCGTGTTGTGTTTGAAAGCCACATCCTGAAGAACACTGTGCACCATTATGGAAAAACTCCTGTTGCTCAGGTATCACCACTCCTTAAGGCAACCTGGAAGAGCAAACAGGTGGCCTCTTCTTCAGAGGGAAAAATGCAAGCGAGAGAAGTGACAGCTTGGCAGTGGCATATCCAACAAAGACCCAAGGTTCACACTTCACACTAGTGTCATTTAGGCTTCTGTATGCACAAAAGCTATGACTCTCAATGCCACCAGACATGAGGTGATAAAGGAAGGGGAAAGGGGACATTTGGTGCAGGCATTTAATAATGACCTCTTTACATAGCTGAAGTGCTTATCACAGGAAAGGTGATATTACTAATCTCTAAAAGACCAGCAGAACTACACATCTGTACGCCTTGTGCATACCTGCCCAGAACTCCCCTACTCTGAATTCAAGACAAACAGGCTTTTATTTCAGTTCTCCAAATAGGTTACACAATGCAAGGGAATACAATGCACTGAAGCTCTTTCTATTTGGCAAGTTTTTGCTCAAACAACTTCATAATGGTCTTGAATGTAAGCCTTGTATCAGGAGTAATTCAGCAGCCACAGGCATGCTCATGTATTGGTAGAGACTTGTCTGTCAGCAGAAATAGCACTATTGTCTTTGAGAAAGATGTCTTGAGTGCTCTCCCCTGCTTTGCAGAGAGTGGACGCTTCATCAAGAGCACTACCACTGAGACTGCATATTTTTCAGGCATTTCATGAGACAGTGTTTTACAGGGACAGGTTACATTTGAATTCAGAGTAAGAAAGCAGCTACACACATTGATTTGCTACTAGCACATTTTTAAGTCAGACCCTGAACATCTGTGCTCCAGCCCTGTCCCCTAGCCATCAGATTACACAAGCATCAGCAAGCAGGCCTGACACACTGACAACAGCCATCTTTCAGATGCACATGATCCCAGCATACAGGAAGAAACACAAATAAGGGGAGCAGAAAGAAGATTTTGATCTCTACTTCCAGTGTGGAATGGCTTAATGCTGAGAGCTGTGCTACTTGGCACCATCCATCTGCTCACCTCTGAGACACACCTCCCACATTAAAGAAGAGAAAACAGTGTTCCAACTGCAGTTCCAAATACCATCTCACGTTGAATATCCAACACAGTAACTTCACTGTTCTCTTACAAACCAGTAGATACTTTAATCGAGCCAATCTAAACTAAATTTGAACCTTGACCCAGACGTTTGCACCCTGGGGTTGCTGACCAAACACCTGATTCAGATAGCAGCATTCATTCTGCCGGAATGAGCACTAAACCATAGCATACAGGTTCTTTTTATGGGGTGAGCTGGGAACTTTCAGGTGCACACATATCTAGTGAGGCAATAACAAGTTTTGTTACAAAAGGAAGGTGAAAACCTTTGGAGTCAGTGAAGTCACTTCCTGGTTAGCAGGCTTCGGTTATTCCAGTTGTTTGTATAGCACCTAAGTATTTGTAAAAGGAACCATTGAGAGTATGACAGTTTTAACCTTACTTTGCTTGAAGCTCCCATCCTATTTTGTGGAGACAGAGGAGCATGTATCTAGGTTAAGCCTGTACAATCAGTTGTATTTACTGTGCTCCACCTCCCCCATTCAAAGTTCCTGAATTTTCTGGAAAATGCCTTCACATCCTCCCTCCTCCGCACCTCACATCTGGACTCTGCTACCCTACATACAACAGAACAAATGCAGTGGTTCTGAGTCTCATCAGTGCCTGCACATCGCAGTAAATCTGAGTTCAGAAAACCTGTAGAAGATCTACTCCCAAATCTTGCTAATTCTTGCTAATTTTGAGTCATCAACAAGCACATACAACAGTGTTGAGAACTCTTAGGAAGCTAGCACTGGCAGTTATTTCACTGTGTCTTGCAAGTTTAGGCTTGGATGTATCAAATACTTCAAGATATTTTACAGTGTAAAAGCCTGTTTTACAATGGTAATAGGGGCTTTCTAGAAGAGCCTTTTAAGTATTCCCTAGAGTACTTGAATACTTCTCTAGCCCTCCTTGTAAGATTAAGTCTTACTCCTTTATATACTGTGGAATCATTTAGCAGCTTTGTTAGGGCTCACTCCAAAGCACTGGGCACAGAAAAGCAAACTAACAAAGAGCAGAAAGGTAAGGAATAGGAGTCTGGCATACAGACAGAGAGCACTAGGCATTACACCAAGTGTCCTTACTGCAGGTGAGGTTTGCTCCTTTTTTCCCTTAATAGGCAGGTATCAGTTCTCACTATCGGAGTTTTGTCTGCAGAACTTCCTCCTGCACAAAAAAAAACTGGAAGGAAATTCTTCCAGGGAGAAGAATAAGGCTTGGACTAGTTCCTGTAAAACCTGACTCATGGAAGCCAGTCCTTTTCACAATAGACTTTTGAAGAATGCTTTTTAATAGCTTGCAGATTTTAAAAATACAAAAGTATTTGCAAGGGTGGATCCTGTTTCCAGAAAGCTATAGACCCAGGTCCTTACTTTCAATACTTTGAGCTCTTTGGTCATAATAGATTTTCCCCTGTATTGGATACAGAACCAGGCCCTGGCTATTGCTTTACCCAGTAGACTAACATGCCCACCCACTTCAGTGTTTCTTGGATTGCCTTTCAGGCTGTATGACTGTAGCCTGTACAAATGGAGAACTGAGCATAAAAGTAGTTTAAACCCCACAGCCCAAACCCTGTGATGATAGAAGGGGAGCACTTTGTAACAGCATGGCAAGTGTGCTGTAACAGAACACCCTATCCACCCTATTTCACCCTACTGCTGCTCTCGAAACACTGGCCCAATGGGTTGCTACATGAGGCATCCTAAAATACTTTTTACTAGTACCTAGACAGCCCTAGCCACCCTGATAGGGGAAATCCTGTGATGTTTTTATGTGATGCTACAGAGAGCCTTAAGGAGTCTAGAGATTTTTATTTAAATTCAAAAAAATCCAGTTTTGGTGAACATTACAGAGCTAAAATCCTACAGTAAAATAAAGCTGGCTTGAAGTCAACAGAAACGCTTTCAAGAGCAGCCGTGTTCCTTTCCATGTCACTGGGTCCAATTTTGATCTAGCCACAGGCACAATCTTACTTTATCTCAGAACAAGCTCTGATTAGAGTGAATGATCCTCATGGTTTCTTGCGTCTTTTTTCCTGGGAGAGAAAGAACATTGATCACAAGTGATTAACAGCACAATGGACCTATCTGTTCTAATAAAGAACTTGCTGTTAGCATTGGATACACAAGCATCTTTCCCCTACCACATCTCTAGGACAGCTTTACAGCACAAACCTTTCCAAAACCCAAGAGACAGCAGCTCAGCTGGACCTTTTCAATTCCACATGAGTGCATTCCCAAAATCAGGTTCAGCCTTCAGTGACCGCCTGGCACACAGTGATGACAGCAGACTGGCTCTTCCTCATGCACTAGCAGACATCCCTGCTTTTTCTTTCTTTCGCAACTCTAGTCCCCTCTTCCTACCTTCCCCAAGCAGCCTAGCTTGAGCTCGATCCCAATCCCTGATCAGTGTCACTTGGAAGGGCAGAAATAAGAAAAGGAGCTGGTGATGGAGTGGAGGTAACAGCAGCCAATGCGGGCTGGACCCTGGATCGGATGTTGCTGACGTCAGGGCCCGGAAGGCTGCTGTGCCGGCTCCAGCAGGTAGCTTCAGATGAGCTGCTCTGCAGAGCACAGCGCAGGCCCTCGGAGAGAAAAGCCTATTGATTAGGCTTTGCCAAGGTAATTTTTTTTTGATGCTTTCTTGACTGTGTAGAATTGCTTTTTATAAAGGCTATTCAACATTTATTTGACTTGATTCCCTGAAATTCAAACCACCTCCAACACCAAGACAACCAAGAAAGCTGTCAAGTGCTGAAGTTTAGCACCACTGTATTTTTTTTTTAAAGTCTCTGATATAAAATAGTAGCCTATATTAATCCCAAGTTTAACTTCTGCAAAGTACACTGTGACATCCATCACATAGGCAGTTTCCCCAGTCAGGTTTTTGAATGAAAAGCTTCAAAAGTTTACATGATCTAAGAGCCACTGATCCCTATGCATGAAGGTTTCCAATGGCACTAATTCAAACGGAATGAAAAGAGAGGAATGTCTTGGGTCTCCAAGTGCTACATCCACACAACATCCAGTCAAGCAGCCCAAACTTCTCTGGCTGCAGTATTTGTGTACATGATAAACCTGCCAGTTAATTCAACTCTAATTTGCAGTTTTAAGGAAGGTGCCACTTAATCCCAGGAATGGCACCATAACTTCCTACTTCTAGTATTTTCCAAGAGTGACAGGCTAGATACTTAACAATACAGCAGGTTTAAACTGTTAAAATAATCATAACTACCAAGTGTTCTGATGAGAAAATTTTAATTCACTCAGCACTTCCATGCTGCTTGTTCACAACCTTCTTTGTGATGGTCTCAGTCTACTCTCCTTCCACATTGTGACAAGCAGAAAATGCATCAGAGGATTTCCAAGACAGTTACCCAGCTTCAAAAACGCTGATGTACAGTAGATACCCTACAAACTGTAATATAAAGCTCTAGAAAATGTCATTTCCATTACATGGAAACATGCAAGTAATCCATGGTGAGGCCAGCTAACATTGTAATGGGAGTCCTGAAGGACAGAAGGGTTTTCCCTTTGGAGGTATAGATGAAGACTTGGAATGAAATTCTAGTCTAGCTTTCAAAAATATAGAAAGTCTCCCCATCTTTAACTGCTCTCTGTAGTCTTAATTTCTCACTTTTCTCAATTTCTGTAACGGTTTTAAGGCAAAGCCTCAAAATCCTTCCCTCCCTTAATAGTCCTATACTTTTCCCTGCTGCACAAGACACCGACACCCCCCCCCCCCCCCCCCCCCCCCCCCTTCAAGACACCTGAGAGAAAAGCATACACTGAACAAAGGTGCTTTTTGCACCCCATTCCCATGACACTGTATAGCTGGTGTGCAAGCCAGACCAGTGAGACACCATGCTTTCAGAGAGATCCTCCACCTGACAAAGAGGAGCATCACACACACCTGCTGACAGCAGTGCATTCCTCACCACTGGCAGGTAAGTGATCTTGGAACTCCACATCTCAGCTCACTTGCCAAGACCCTTCTGCAAAGCACTGAGCACCAGTGCCTTTCGAAACTGCCTTTCCTCAAAGGGCAGCTAGCATGCACCGAGAGCTCCTCAAGGGACAGGGAAGGGAGCTACTCCATCACATTATTGCTAGCCACAGAACCTCAGGCATGCTCACATTTTTGCTCTCCTCCCCCAAAACAGGCGAGATGCCAAAGAGTAAGACATATTCAAAGAATTGAAGTCTTTCAATATCTCATTACAGAAAACAGCAGACAAGTTGGCAGGAATCCAGGCAGGCTTCCAATGAAAACACTCCCATTATAGCTTTGCTTGTGTTTCTATGAACTTTCATAAAAACCAACACCTTTAAGAAATATTTCAGTTTTGATTAATTGGCTTTTTTGATAAAGATCTGTTTTGTTTGAAAACTCCCCAGTTATCCTGTCCTCTCCCACATCTCCCAACCACTGTTAAGCTCCTACAGCCTGCCAGACTTCTGCTGCACGCTGTTCTTCACAGGCATCCACAGCTACTGCACAGGTTAAAGATTATCTGCTTCAGGACACCTGCAGAATCATGGACAACAGTGTGTGAAGAAGAGCTGGCTCCAATTCAGAATTCTTTGGGGCATTACACAAGTACCCCTCAACTACTCAGCAAGGCTTCTTACTGCATGGACTGAGACAGAAGAAATGGAAAATACTCACTGCCAGATAAATGACACTGGCATCTTCTAACTTCTGTATTACAAGGTAACATAGCGCAGAGGCTGGAATGAAGAGGAGATGCTAAGTTGTGAAGCCAGAAAACCTCAACTTCCCAATTATTTTCACTGCTTGATGAAAAACAGTTTTCCTTTCAACCCAGAGCTTAGTGCACCAGCTGCCAAGCTACAGCAGTGTCAGAGGTTCCATGATCACCAGGGCTGAGGCGTCTGTTCCAAAGTTAACATGAGGAGGATAAAAAGGATAAACCCTCTTTTACCTACTAAGCATAATTAGCACACTATTAATAAGCTGGATACGTTTTAGAACTTTTGCCATACTTCATCACTCAAAGATTGTCACTACCCAGCATCGCAAGCTCAGCCCACTTCAGGAAGGAACAGCTTTACCTCCTAGCCAGCAGGCCCAGGCTTTTACCATATTTTTGGAAGTTCACAGCAACCTTTTGTAGTTCATGAAAACCTGAAATATTCTATAAGAACAACTGTAATTTATAGTATCCAATGGAAGGTCATGAATACTACACAATAAAAGTAAACATACAATGCAAGGAGCAAGTAGATTCTCCTTTTCGCTTACTAACTAAAATGGTTCTTCAACTGCCTTCACCGAAGAAACACTTCAACATGTTTTCTACCTCTCCACAGGTAGAGACTTCAAATGGCCATTAAAAAATACTCTTTGGTCAACATGTGGAAATAGATTCTGGATAAAAGTAAGGGCAACACAAAATCCAGCATAAATACAGAGCTCCAGTGCTTCAGAATGAAGAGTTAATTTCTCATTGTGGAAGACAGAGAGTGAAGTCACACTGTGGCTAGGAGACCGACCAAGGCCAAAATAAAAAGCCTTTCTAAAAGAGAACAGCCCAGGGCTGTTTTCCCCAGATATTTCAAAGGCTAACCATTCACCCAGGCATCAGGTACAAACCTCATAGAAGAGCCTATTCACAGAAATAATTGACACTACTGAGAAGTTTGCTGCACATGAGCTTACTTAATAATACAGCTGTAAATACATATGACGCTGCTCCAAGCAGCATTTTATTTCAGCTTACCACTAAATCTGATCTTTCAGAGCAGTATGTAAAATTGTTCTTCCTACAGTACCTGTCCTTGCGTGATGCCAAACTATGTTCTAGTTAACAGAGTAGAAATATTTCAACACCATCTAAATTGCTAACAGAGATGCATCTAAATCAAGATCAAAAGGTGTATTTCAAATCAACACTCCGGAAGAAATGTGAAGGTAGGAAAGCATTCAGAGGAAAACTGTTGTACCTTTTGTCATGCATCATTTTTTCCAAGAACCCTGATCTTGAAGGACATTCAATTGAGGCAGAAGAGCCAACCCATGCAGTCCTACACAGTGCCCTCAGTAGAAGCTGAGATTCAGAGCAGGCATGGAGTAGCCTCAGACTCACAGCCATTGTACATGGTGAGATCTCAAGGTGTAACAAAAGAAATGGATCCAACCTCTTCACTCAAGTACACTATAATCTTCAAAATATTTTAATGAAATCCATTCCACAGCAGCACTTTTATTTCTTCCACTGTCCAAAAACTTATCAGGAGGACTGTACTCTACCCTTCAAAATGCAAAGGATCTTCAACATTGATCTCATTGATTCAAGCTTCCTTGTGTCCTACAAGAGACTGTATTTGGAGACAGGAGATGAATCAGAGTAAAGATGCCACAAGCACCAAAGACTTCTAATTCGACACTTGGGAGCAGCTCCTCAGAGGGCAAACAATCTAGATTCCTATGATGTCCCCAAGATGACTATACAGGGTAGTGCAGCAGGAGTACTGACAGCCTGGAAAATTTAATTACAACACACAAATTCAGTTGTAACTGACAATAGAATTTACAGGCACAATATTGCCAATGAACTTCTCATCCATCTCACCTCTAAAGTATTTTCCTGGGGCAGGTGCTGGAGTGTAAATCCTACTACCCACACTCAAAACACACCCTAAAAGTGGGCTGTGTTCCCTCATTACAGCAGTTTTTCCTGTATTTCTGCTGCAGCAGCTCTAGTGTTGGGTTTTAATTGTTTGTGGATAAGGACTGATGGTTTTTTGATTTGTCCAAACCTACAAATTTTTGTGCTGAGAAACATGACATTTCTCAAGTCTTTTCTAAATAATTTCTGATTTAAGAAGTAATATCCCTAAGAACTATCATTAAAACAAAACAAAAAAAAAACCAACCCAAACCAAAACATTTTTCCAGTTCACAAAAACTGGTAGAGACTCTGGTTGAAAGTTAGCAGCAGTCACAGGCTAAAGCAGTTGAAGTGTTTCATCTCCTTTTTCAAAGAACACTGGATGGAAGATTCTTATAGAACTCCCTGTATATAGCCACTGTTCTTCAGGAGAACAAGAAAAACTTGACATGCTGGAATATATTCACTGAAATATTGCAAAGTCTTTGTCTATTGACTGCAGAACACAGCAAAGATGAAGGACAATGAACATCTCTTCTCAAGAGGTAACATCCACTCACATTGTTTGGGGGCTCAGAATGAGCTCATATGCTGTAGTTTAGACTATGTGGAGAAGCACATTCTTGCTTGCTTACCTCTTATGCAGATTTTAACCTGTCAGAAGAAATGAGATAAAAAGCAGAAGAAAAAAAAAACCAAACCCAAAAGCCCCTCTCTCTCCCCCCCCTCCATTTCCATAGGGGCATTTAGTACACAAGCAGAGACTGTACTTTGAGCATTACTCAGCAACCTACTTTACAGAAATGAGTTTCCAAAAATCCAGCTAGAACAGACCTCTTGCTTTAACAGGGCCAAAGTTTTTCAGCAACCTGTTTCAACAGAGTTAACAGTCTTCTTGACAGTAATAAAGCCTCAGCTTTAAAACATACAGGGAATGCTGATAAAAGTGTTCTTCATGCTGCTGTTTCTAGTGTTCTCCATGCTGCTGTTTCTAGTGTTCTCTAGCTCTCTGCCCAAAAAGTGACTCACTAAACAACCAACATGGGATGATGTAAGGCACCCAACTGCTTTTAGCACTGGGTACAGAAGTGTATGACCAGCTATGCCTCTCTGTTTTCCCAAGCTGTAGAGCAAAGATAAGACCAAATAGCTTCATTCTGGACTAAGATACCATGCAGGCAATGGCAAAGACAGAAGTCAACTCTGCTGCTGGGGAAAACAATATTCCCCAATGGAAACTCCAAGAAGAGCCTTCTACTTTTAAACAAGTGAGGTAGAAGGAAGCAACACAGTGATTAATCCCTGTCAGGTATAGGCATCGTACAATACACAATTGTTCAGAACAATTGCACAAATAACGTTTGCTGCAGGTTTTGCCTTCAAACACCCACGAAGAGCTTAGTTTCTTCTCAGAACATTCTCCCATGTTTTAGTTTGCATAAACCTACAGCTTTACAAAAACACAGAACGGAACAACTCCCTCCAGCAAGCTTTCCCTGCCCAACTATTTCTGCCATCATCTGAAAGCATACTGATAAATAAAAACGTCAGCCTTTTAAAGCAGGTTCTCCCATCTCAAGCAAAACATCATTTCACTTTATATTAATGCTATTTTTTTGTGTTCATGTATTTAATTGAAAGCTGATGAGTGATATTCTTTAACAGTTAGAGCCATCAAAATGAAAACCAAATGCTAGGAATGCAAAAGCAAGCCTGAAAATGCAATCAGAAATAAAAAGTGATTACAGCAGTTGTGAAATGAAAAGGCCAACAGAGAAATCTAGGTGTAACAAGAACAGAATACAAGCATTTCACATCATTGTTGTCATAGGAGCTGAGACTCAAAGTCAAAGCATTTCCCATGATACACAGAATACAAGAGACTGAGCCTTATTTATTCCCTGCTCTACTCAAAACAGTCAGCACAAACTTCCCTTCTGTAAGAAGGAAACTCTCCACCCCCAGCATCTGCTGTTTTAAAATCATTATCTTCAGCAAGGCTGAAATTTGCAATGAAGACAGTTGCTGCTACAGTGCTGCTACAGTGCTGCCGTCTTGACTGCATGCAGGAGTACAACTACACATTTTTAAGATGTGTAGGAGAAGAACTTTGATAAGCTTCTGGAGTCAGCCCAGAAAAAGCTGAAGGACAATACTGACAACGCTATTAAAATTTGCATCTGTTCTCCCACTGGAAAACCAGTCAGGCATAGACATGCAGTGTTCACCTACATCTGGCCAGTGCATACCACAAACCCTATTTGAGAAGCCACAGTCAGTTTCCACTATAACATTGATAATGATACAGCACGACTGGTATCTAAGTAAATGCTTGCACTTGAGATCCAAACCCTGTGTTTTCCAAATTACAATTATAGTATCACTCTCCTAAAACAAGGGTTGTCAAATTATATATGAGTAGAAAATAGAAACTATAATGAATAAATACACTTTTTCCCTTCAATACTTGTCTCCCTCACACAATGGTAGTACTGCTTTTGCAAAGCAGCCTATAGATTACTGCTGCTCTCCCCTAATTATTAAAAGATTTTGTACCACCAGCATTTTTACAGCCAGTCCCAGCACAAGTCAAGGAATAGCAGTGTTCTTCAAAAAGATGGCTGGATCAAGTAATAAATGTGGTTGATCATACTTGGGACTAACAGGCTCCAACAAGGTATCTTTCATATAGCTGTAGGACAAACACTTACTCTATTATCTTCCCACAGAGAGATCCCATTCTGCACTAGTAAGTCTACTTCTAAAACTTGTGGTTTTCTTCATAACCCACACAATGAAAGTAACCTCTAAACTGCAGTTGAGCCAAATATGTTTGCTGACATCTGTATCTCAAATCCCAGCAGAACACTCTTACTGATTTTCATCCAACTGTGACAAAATGTATTCAGTGACTACACATTTTATCATCAGCACAACAGATAATATATCGCACATCTACAGAGGGAAAGACATTACTTAGCCCTATTAATTAGAAGCTAGAAAACACAAAGGTAGTAATGCTTTTGGTGCTCTAGTAACTTTTGCAGTCGATTTCACATCCTCCATTCAAAAACTTAACTTCTGGCAGTAACAACTTTTTATTTAACAACATCCCTTCCGGTCTGAAAAAACTAAATTCAATCCAGTAACCTTTTTCCTTGTCTTTTCAGACAGCAAGACCCACAGCAGGAACAAACTTGCAAGTGAACCCTGACAGCCAGTTTCCTAATGCCAGAACCACCATATGATGCTGCTATAGCCATAATACTCTAAATTAATCCTGGTCATAAAGTTTAGAAGCCTCTATGTTAGTAATATGCAACTGATGGTTCCAGTTTTGTCTTTAGACAAAAAGTTACGGAGTTGCAAGTAGTATATTTGCACATATAGATCCTACCTTATGCCAGTGATACATTTTATTGTGCATTTATACATGCAAGCAGAAGAAAACAGCATTAGGTAACAGGAGTCACCCTGCTGTTTGTCACTGCTGTTGCTCCTGTATTAGTTGTACTGCTCTAAGGCATGCTTTCCAAGGCTGTCAGAACTGAATCCCTAGTTCCACTGCTCTATTTAGGAAAACTGTCCCACTCCTATGTTTAGGATGGATTAAAAGCTATCAATCCCTTGCTTTCCGCCCCTGCTGGAGTTGGAGAAAACTCATGTGTGAGCAAGGCATCGACTGCATTACTACTTTTGAACTTTTGAGCAACCCTTCTAGCAGAGAGGCTTCAGGACCTGCTCTGAACATCCATTTGCACCTACAATCCTGGATAAAAAACACGAGCACACTGATAAGCTGGTGCAGGTGCACTGAAGCCTGACAGAAGCTACGGCTGCGCTGCAGGCTGCCTGCCATCACAGGGTTTTATTTCTGCATTATTATTGGGCCACGCTAAGGTGGATATTGAGACAGCCTGCCAAGATAAATTAAGGAGCTACTGGCCCTTAACAAGAAACAGTATCCCCATCCTTGACTTAGAGGTTACAGGTGACACCATGCATTATGTTCACCTTGCTTTTGTCTTCTGCCTCAAGTTTAGATGCACTAAAATGTAATCACCAACAGTCATGCGTGATTTGAGCCACTTGGCTCCCAGTATCTGTCGATGCCCAGCACTGCAGCATAAAGCCCAACCAGGGATCTCCTCACACAAGTTCTGTGAACAAAAGAGCACGCTGCCTCCTTTGGCAGTGGGGACACTCGCTGTATATTGCTAGTTTGTGCGCTGCTGAGAAAACATATTGCCTCCGCTCAGCTGCTCAGGAACTCCAGACACAGCACAGGGGAATGCTACACTGAAACCCTTCCCAAATTTTTGTTGGAGCCAGGCCAAATGGAGCTGTGGTTGTTACCGGGTGCAAATGCAGTGACTCTATCCCAAGGCGTACCAAGTGTTTAAGCCTTCCAAATAAATTCCTCCACACTCCCCTTAGGGATGACCTATCATCCTAGACAAGAAAACGCTTCCCTACCCCACCACCTCTGGATGAGTTAGAAGCAGGCCACCTCTGCCACACTCTCCCTCCTTTCCCCTGCAATTTAAAAGTTATAGTTCTACAAAATCAGGACATGCACGTGGGATTCGCCTCATGCATCATTACCAGCTCTAGCTTTTCTAGTTGAAAAATATGAAAGATAAAGTTAGTGAGCACTTCAGAGACCAGCATGTAACATTAAGTCCTTTTGATAACTGGTGCTTGGACTGTGCAGAGCCCTGATTCCTGACAACAGGGCTCCAATGATGGAAATATTGCCATCATTAATGACAGAAATGCTGCTTCTTAATGTAAACTTAGTCAGGCTGCATGACCGAATTACTGCAGAAACTACTGGAAAGCTGTTTTCTGACCAGTCAGGCCAGCCCTTTTAGCAGCCTCCTTGCACTGAGCCATTCAAGAAGCTTTAGTTTTTCTAATACACCCCCACCCCCCCCCCCCCCCCAATTGTTTGAACTCACTATAATGGAGCTTGGGGTTTTCTTCACTTGATACAAGCAAATACAAACACTAACCTCCTGAATAGTTAAAAGCATTCATAGGAAAGCTATCCTTTGAAATTCACAGAAGCAAACAGATTTCACTGAACTTCATGCTTTCAGGAATAACATCTAAAAATAGGTAGCATCAGCTATGCAAGAATTTAGTGTAGTGGCCAGTATTATGTGCCTCAGAGATCTGTCCAATTTTTGAAGCATCAGTTACCAAGGGAAGTGAGTACAGGTCCTTGAGATCCAAAAATCTCAGGATGATCACCTCCTCCTCTTTTAAGTACCACATACCTACAGAGGGGAAAAAGAAAGAGCTCACTGCACTGAAACAAAGGGACTAAAGCACACTTGGAAATACAAGCCACGATTCAAGCACAGACTGAAAAGTGCATTTTGAAAGTCTAGCAGTACATGCCACGCAGAAGATACCACTTAGAAGTAATTATTTGCTATCAATTTCTCTGCCAGCTATGATTTTGAGCGCATATTTTACTGTAGCTTCTTGGCTGTGCAGATCAGAGACCAGAGAACATAAAGGCCCTTCAATCCTCTTACTGCTCTCACCCTGCTAGACTCTTACAGGTAGAGATATGGTTTCACCAGTACCCATTTCTGCTTTATTACCAAAGACTCAACATCTTCTTCTCGTAAGCATTCCTCCTCTCTCTTCAGGCACAAAAGAAACTTTGTCCCATCTGAAACTTCAGGCAAACACGTTTCTACATTTTCAGCACTGGCAATCCATTAAATAAACAAGAAGTTGTATTAAACCCTTTTGAACAAGGTTATTAAGCATTATCAAAGTAACAGTGCCTCCAGGGATGGATTCCAGCCTGTTCCCAGGTCTCATTCCCCCAGCACCAAGACCCAGCAACAACACACACCTCATCTGTCAATACTGGAAGAGAGCTGGCGAGAAAAAGGGCTCGGAGACTGTAAAAGCGATTAAACTGGAACTGAATGGAGATAGGTAAATCACTACCATCAAAGTGTTACAGGCGCATAAAGGCACACAGGTGAAGAGGCTAATAAAACCGCTTCTCGAGCAGCGAATACAGCCGAAATATACGGGTTTCAATAAAGGCTTAAAAAAAATAAAAGAGACTCGGGAGAGGGGCTGCGAGCACCTCCCCTCCTCCTGTCTCTATCCACATCCCAAAATGGACCATAAATCGCAGTTATCCTCCCACTCCCCCCCAGAAAATATACCCCAATATTAAAATACTTTCACCCAGAAAATTGCGGTTCAAGTCCCTGGAAAGTTTATGCAAAGTTTATCTACAGATTATTTGTATTTTTCCCTTCCCCTCTGCAGATTCCCCCCCTCCTTCCTCAAAAGGGAAAAGTCTGCAGGGAGGAGGCAGGACAGGCAGGGGAGGGAAGGCAGGAATGAAAGGCAGCCCCGACCCCGCTGCGAGGGTTGCCGGGGCAGGCACGCAGTCTCCAGCTCCCTACCTGGAGGGTCCATTTCAATGTAAAAGATGAGCTCAGTGGAATAGGGCATCATCACTTCCCTCCAGTCCGGGTCATCGCGGTCCATATCCCACACCGTGTTGTACATCGCGACAGCCGAGTCCCGGCAGGTTTAAAAGTAAGAGGTTGGCTCTATCGGCTTTTAATGGAGAGGGAGGGGGAAAAAAAGGGGAGGAAAAAAAGCCGAAAAGAATCCACCCCGCTCTAAAATAATACTTTTAGGGGAAAAAAAATTAAAAATCGCAAAATTAAACTTAACTAAAACACCCTACCACACAAGCCACCTCAGCAGCTGCCCTGCAGGACCGAAGATAGGTAGTTATATATATATATAAAATATAAGTAGAGAGAGTGCTTTTTGTTTAAAAAGACACCTTTCTACAGAAAAGCCACTTTCCTGAAACCTCTCTAAAAATCGCCATATTCAGGGTCTTTTTTAAAACACCGGGCTGAAAACAAAACAAAACCCCCTCACAAAAGCCGCGGGCGGGGTGGGAGATGTGAAGAAGCGGTTAAAAAAAGGGGCGATTTCAGTCTCTGGATGAATTCAGTCCGCCGGCTGAGGAGGAAGAGAAAGGAGCGGCCGGCGGGCAACAATAACGGCGGGCGTAGAGCCCGAGCGGGGCGGGCGGCGCTGGGGGCCGCTCGGTGCGGGTCGGGTCGGGTCGGATCGGGTCGGATCGGCTCGGCTCAGCGCTGTGCGGGCAGCCCGCGGCGTGTCCCGCCGTGACCAGCTGTGGGCCCGGTGCGGCGCAGGCGGGAGCTGCGGCCCCGGGCGGGTGCGGAGGGCGGCAGTGCCGGGCTCGGTGCGGTGCGGCCGGCCCCGCTAGGCTTCATTTTAAGAGGCTCTGAGGGGCCCAACCGTCGCCAACCGCCTCTTGCCGAAGACGAAGCCACGCCCCCAACCCGGCGCCGCGGGGGCGGGGCTTCGCGCCGGCTTTTTAACCCCTTCCAGAACAACGGCGTTGGGGAGGGGGGTTGTGAGTGTGTGAGCGGGCGCTTCCACAAAGCCAGAGGAGGGGGTGGGTAAAAAACCTCACCTCTCTTCCCGCCTGCGTGACATGCTCACAAAAGAAAACATGGCATAAAAACCAAATGTTATTTCCCAGCTTTTCTAACTTTTACCCAGCTCCCGTTCTCCACTGCGGCCACTTCTCTCGCCGCTTTTTCCTAGCCCTCCTCCTCCCCCCTCCTGAGGAGAGCAGGGGAGGTGGTAGGTCCCTCGCCTGGCCTGTCGCCAAGGGGCCGCTGCCGCGCAGCACGCGAGGAGGGGGGGGGAGCCGAGCCCAGTTGCCAGAGCTGCCGTCTTTGTCTGAGGGAGCAGTGAGCGCCAGGATTGGCAGAGGGCTCCGGACAGCCCACCCAATCAGCTGGCGGTGAAGCCGGCCGGCTCGATGGCGATTGGCTGGGAGCCGCAGTTACTAAGCGGGACAAAGGAAGGCGAGCCCTGAGGCGGAGAGGGGGCGCGGGGGTGAGGGGGTGCGCGGGTGCCCCGGTGCCGCGTCCCGGCCTAGCAGCGCCGAGCTGGGCCCAAAGACCCCGTCACAACCGGACCCAGTGCTGCCGATGGGGCGATGTCCCCTGGCCACAGCGACAAGGGGTGCACCCCCCGGCCGGTGTCCCGCTGCTCCGGCCCTTCCTGCTAACCCCCAGCCAGGGCCGGCTCAGCTGTGGGGCCTGTGGGAGCGGGCCGCGGCTCAAGCCCAGCAGGCCATTTGCAGGTAGAGTCCCCGTGTCCGGCTGGGCCTTAGGCGGGCTGAGCTCACCGCGCCGCCCGCAGCTGCTGCCGGGCACACGGGCTGCCCTCCCTGCCTTGCTTGTGCAGGTCCTTGGCATCCCGCATAGCGACCTGAGTGACGGCATCATAACCGTTCACTAACCAGAGTCTGACCCGCGGGAAACTGAATGCTCGTTCTAGAGATGTAACCAAGGGGAAAATAAAAGCAGAGGGAAAGGCACCAAACCGTGTGGCAGCTTCTGACAAGCTCTGGGGTAAATCTGAGCTGCAAACAAACCCAAAACTGAACCTCAGGCTGCTTACTAGCCACATCCCGATAGAAGCTACAGCCCACAAGCACCGGCGGGAGGCAGAACTGCAGCCAGCTCGGCAGTCAGCCGTGGTCTTAGCGCTGGGAAGCATCCTTAAAGAAAAGCAAAGTGACAGCTGTTGAGAAATTCAGGAAAAGCCCTTTCTGGAGACTTCCAGCCAGTGTCGCAGGCGCAAGGGCAGGCAAGCACCTTGATCTGCTGCGGAGATGTCAGGGAACGTTAGAAAACTCAGCGATGGAGTTGCCCGCTTTATTTGCACTTTAAAAGCATGGAAGAGTAAGCTATGAATAATTTCTCCTGCTTTAGCACTGAGTAGACAGCTCCTGAAAGTGTACTCCTGGCTTCAGTGAACCGGAGGGTGACTGCAACACTGAGTAACTGAAAGGCTCTACCCAAAGTAAGAGTATGTGGGAAGAGGATCTGAAGGTTGCTGATGTATCACAACTTTCATGGCAAGCAATTGGGAGCAGCAGTGCTCCAGTAACGGAGTTCCTCAAGGGACGGACAGCTACAGAGGAGCACAGGGCTTTGATTCAAATAACTCACTGGGTATAAATTTGTTTTATATCCCCATCCACAAAACGATGAATCCACAATAACCAGATCAGAGTCCTTTTTTCATTGTTAAAATAAGTGTCTTGTGCTGATACAACAGATCAGCTTGAGTTTGCTCCAAGCAAAATGTGCTCCTTGGAAGCACACCCCTCTCCCCCAGTGAAATCTAAGTTGGTTCCATGGGTACAAAACACTGATGGTGTGTGTGGCAGGGCTGCTCTGCAGCCCACAAGGGTTGGGTGGTGGGTACAGGTAGAGGTGGAGGTGCCAACACTGCTTCGCAGCTCCTGTGGACCCTGCCGACCCTACTGCAGCCCCCAGACTTAGATCAGCAGCTCTGGCAGGGGGAAGGAGGATGCAGGCTTGGGTTGAAATTCATTTTCCCCCTTCCTGCACCTCATTATAAGTTCCACCCACATAAGACCTAATTACTTGGCTTTTATGCTGGCAAAGTGGATTTCATCCTTGCTGTTTCCCATGGTGGTTGCCTTCATTTTCATGGCGGCACTGATGGTTACAGCTTATTGATGTTTTCACTTTAGTGATTTAAAGCAGAATACATTTTGTTATTAGTGCTGGTTTCTCTCATTGCTGCTTTAATCAAAGATGCAATTTAAGGCAAAGGATTGTGTGTAATGGTAAACAGTAGGATAATGCCTTGAGAGAACAGAATATTAATGTGTTTTTATTTCTCAAAACTCTGCTTATAATATATCCAGGATTACTTGGCTCCCAGCATGCACACATGGGGTGCTCCCTTTCTTGCTGCAGTGCCTGCCTTGCAATAGGGGCAAGTGGCTGTGTTCTGAAGGGGGAGAGGGAGGCACTTGCACACTACAAAACCCCTCTGCCTGTGCGTCCCTCCTTTATGGGTGCGAAATCTAAGTACCCAGCATCATGGCAGTGCCGTTGGAGAAGAGATGCTCAAGGTCTGGCCAGGCACTAGATCACCCCAAATTGAGAAAAGCCACATTCAAACACTAAATAAATGGTGATAATGACAACACCTGAGCAGGGGCCACAGCACTCAAGAGAGGGTCCTGGTGCCCCCCACTATGTCTGACAGGCAAGAAGTGAGCACAGCATCTGCTGCCTCCCTGACATCCCTGCCTCGATGGCCACGCATTTGCTCGCTTTCATTTCCTTGGATCTGACCATTTGCATTTCAAGGGAAGATTAAATATTGAAGTTTTGAGCGCTTCCATGTGCTTCAGGAGGAGCCGAGCGGACCCGCGCTGGAGCAGCCTGAACACAGAAAAGCCATTTGTGCCAAACTGCTTGGTTTCCTCTTTGCCGAGCCATGATAATGTGATATCCGACAGCTGAATGTAGGCCACAACAGGCTTTTATAGTTGGAGGGGTGGAGGAGGGAGGGGGGCCGAGTCCACAGCACTGCCAGCCAAACACACTAAAATGATGAGGGACTTTTGGGGCAGGATGGAGAATCCTGGTCACTCCCGGGATCCAAAAATGAGCTTTACCTTTAACACAAGCTCAAGGCCTGCTGGAGAAGAGCTTGTAGAAGGCAGAGCTGTGTTTCTGTTGTATGACTCCCTGGCCAGCAGTAAATACAATATGAAATTACTAGCCCTGTGCTGGACAGACACTGCGATTTGTGGGGTATCTGTTGTAATTGGTGGTCAGATTCCCATGGGGGCAGCTGCATCTTGCAAGTAACAGCATGAGATCAACCAGTCATGGCAGTTTGGTTTAGTTAATGGATTACTCCTGCGTCTTTCTCACCTCCTGGTGTTGAGGTGACAAGGGAGGGCAGGAGGGTTGGCTGCTTTAGCTCAGACCTTGTGCTGGGGTCTCAGGGCACTGCAAGCTACACCTGGGGCTTGCTGGGAGGGGAAGAGGTGATGGGAAAAGCAGAGGTTCTACCCAAACCAGGGTAGTGCTGGCAGCATGGGGACAGTGCAAGCACCATCTTCCCCTTTGAGCTGTACAATCTGAGCCCTGAAAATACCCAGAGGCTGCAAAGCATTTGCCACCAGATTAAGAGTATTAACCCCTGCGGGGGTGAAGTAGCAGTGGTTTCCCTCCCTACACCCTCCTGCACCTTCATGTAAAATGTAATGAGTGTTTTTAACAAGGACTGTGCTTCCTCCTCTCTGCTTTAGATTCATTTTATGTCCTAAGAGGCAGCAAAGCAGTTGCCTTGCTCCACCCCAGATGCGGCTGCATTTCTGTGGTGAGGAAAAGCTCTGGCAAGTGTGCCTGAGTCGGGTGCTTTGGTTTGAAAATTATACATTGCATTAAAAACCTGTATTAAAGAATAATATGCGGTCTGCAAAAACATTCAAATGAAACACTTCAGTGTTAGGAAGTGTCTTATTTACAGCTGTCGGAGCAGCTTGTGCCCTGGTCCCTTCTGTGTCCACACGACAAGGCAAAAGGTTGAAGCAGGGGCTCATGTAAAGGTCATAGCACAATGCATGCACACAGTAGTTGAGTTTGTGAGAAGTCATACATTAGGCATTTCCTAACTTAAAAGCACTTGGCTTTGTGTTGTAAACAGCATTCTTTTAACATAGGAAAGAGCATTAAGAAAAGAAAAAGATTTAGATAAATGTCTAAAGCCAAGGTTATTGCAGCTGGACCTGAGGTATTCCTCAGTGAGTTTTGGACTGGCCTGTCCTCAAACCTGCTCCAGAGGTTTGTGCCCCTAGAACTGCAGGAGTAATGGTTGGGGCTGGAAGTGGAAAGCCAAGAGGAGGTGTATGTGGCTTTTGCAGCCAGGCAGCATGTGCCAACCCCACTGGTGTTTGAGGGGGCACATGTCTGCTCTGAAAGGTGCCCAGAGATGGGTGTGCAAGGGGGTGGGCACCTGGGGGGGTGAGGGAAAGGACATATTGCACTGAGCTGCGCTGAGTTGCTGCTTTGGCAGACAGCACCAGGCCAGCTCTTCAGAAAGTTCACGTTCAGTTATTGTTTTGACAGGCTGCCAAAGTTTTCCTGAGGAATGCAGGCAGCAAAAGGGAAATGGCGATTTTCAAACTTCTCTCTTTTTTCTTTTTTTCTTTTTTTTTACTTTGAAAACATACTGTGCTATGAGGACCCTGGGAGCTGTACA
>NDXB01003739.1:98719-124048 GCA_002631895.1 Agapornis roseicollis | reverse complement strand
TTTTTTTAATAACTCAGGCAAACCAGAATGGAATTTCATGGGAAAAATGAAAGGTACATCTCTAGCCTCGGGGCATCGTCGCTGCCAAATTTCAAAGGCTGGCTGTGAACAATGGAGGTGTCAGAGCATCCCCGATCCCAGAAGCAGCACACGCTTGCACTCACGTGTGCTCACACACACACTGGGAGCATCTTCTCTAAGGGTGAGTGCTCTCACTTACACCCAACACCCCCAAAAGACTGACATCAACCTATAGCCCTTAAAACCAAGCATATCCGTGGTGCAAAGAAAGAGACAAAGCCAGTTTGCAGCTGATTGAAGGTTTGCAACTTGGCCTTGTAAGGATGCTTAGGTGTTCTCCCTAATCCCATCTTGCAGCCATGGGGAGACCCCTTCTCCCCACATACCCTTCACTATGACATCCCAGAGCCACAGGGTATTTTTTGCAGGGTTTCCTACCCCTAGGAAGGGCAGGAGGTTCCAAGCTCCCCTCCTCTTCCTCCTCCTCCTCCTCCATGGAGCAGCAGAGCAGCCGGTGAGCCAGGCTCTGGTGCTGCGGCACCCCGGGGTCTGCGGGGCTGTGGAACGGGGCTGGGGCGCTGCCAGTTACCTTATATTTTCCAGTACACTAATTTCTCTTGTCATCTTGCCAGTGAAAAAGAGAGAGAGTTAAACAGAGCAATCCGTTAAAGAAGCAGCCTGACAGACCGACTGTTAAGGGTTTCAGCGATCCCCATTTACAATGCCTTGAAAATAACTTCGCCTCAAGCAGCTCCAATTACAGAATTATCGGCCCACACTCCAGTCCCTTTGTGCACTTCGCATCTCTGTCATCATTCCAGGCCTCTCTCTCCTTAGTCGCTTGGAAATGGTGAGCAAACTGGAAGGAGACTTGTAACAAGTTCAGAGAAATTAGAGCAGGGGGAAAAAGAGAGAGCCAAAAGCCACCCCCCAGTTCTAATGTCCTGAACCAGGGCATTTTTGTAATGTAACACTCTACAGAAATCTAAAATATTTTTCACTTCCTCTATTCATTGCTTTAATGCACTGGAACTACTTGCTCAGATTTTATATTTTTTTTTTTTACCCAAGGAATGTACAGTAACCACTCTGTAAATTCCTCAGGTCTGATTTTAAGAGGAACTGCAGAACTTTATTCATGGAGGAAAGAAGAAATCCCAATACTTGCATGCAATAACTCGTTCTTTTTAATAACCATGGCAGTGTATGCTTTGATCACAGCCAGTGATGCAAGTGGCAGGAAGAGGAAATCAACAGGACGTCTAGGAAAAGCAAGGTCTCATCCCTGCTTTGCTGCCATCCCACTTGCTGACCTTCAGGCTGAATTGCCAGCAATGGTTTGAAGGTGGCACCATTCCTGGTAGGAGTAGTTCTGGGAAAGCCCAGATGAGTGGTCACTTTTGCAAACGCAAAGCTTGAACACTATAGATTTGTTGTTATTATGAGACAATAACCCCCAACACAATAGTTTTCCTGCCCCAGGATGCAAAGCTGAAGAGTTTTCTAACCCTTCAGCCATTGCATGAACCAGGCATTGTCACCCAGGATGACGTGGCTACATGACAATGGTCTCTATGCCTCCAGTCAAATGTCACCTCCAGCAAACTCTCCCATTCCTGGCTCTCAGACCTTTACCATCCCATAGCTAGTGTTATCTTAGCATTAATACCCTCATATATCCATAACATGTTGCCCCACAGCAAGAAAACACTCTCCTTTTCTCACAGAGATTATCTAATTTCCCAGGGAGGAGAAGTAAGTGAAGCTGTCCTATGTGCTGCTTAGGGGCAGGTTGAGATCAAGCTTTGGTGCTAGTGCATGACTGAATTCTGGCTTCACTCTAGCCCTAAACAGAAGGAAGTTTCTCATGGCTGAGTCCTCTTGTCCCTGTCTCTTTTCCTGCAACACAGTGGAACTGATCCATTGCTTTTCAGGTCCATATGCAAAGGCATCCTTACTCAGAGCTCTGCTCAGCCACAGTAAGAAACTCCCACCCAAGGTTTTGGGTGGAGATAGAAAGTGGGAGAAAAAAAAAAAACCCATAACAAACCATGATGCTCTTAGGGGTATTGAAAAGTCCATGGCATTCCTCATCAATCACTTAGGCCTAAAATTCAAACGTCGGCAGCACGTTGGCAGGGGTTGTTTTCCTAGCAGTTATCCACATGCAATTCATGCCTTGGAAAAAGACCCATTTACCATCATGCATTGTTGCTTAGCTACATGCACTTTCCCTCTAAGTTTTCCCAAATGGAAACATGGCTCTATTTGCTTTGGAGATAATTTTCCCTGACTTTCTTTGCTTTACAGTAAATAAGCACAAGAAGAACAGCCTCTGAACACTAAGCAGGGAAATAAAACAAACAGCACTGTGTAAGGTGATAGTTTAAAAACCAGCACATGAACGTGATGCCTTCCTTGTCCAGCCAAGGTGATGGGCAGGGAGGGCTTGAGCAAAACCAACTTGCACATCAGCTGTAAGACCTCTTTTGTCTGTCCTTTGCATTGAGGTTCTTTCCCTCATGAAGATTTTCAAACCCGAAGGGGGAATTCTGTTGAATAATGCTGGGTTCCCAAGAGAAGAACAGGAATTCCCTGGAGGACAGATGGGACTTCAGGACTCTGACAACTCACTCTGTGTCTCTGTGGCCATGCTTGCCATGTAGAGTCCTAGGCATCCTCTAGAAACATGCAGGAAGACACCTCCCTCATGCCTGTAAACCACCACACCACTTTGCACCACCAGATGAGATTTTATCACCATTTCACAGGACTGAGTAAGTCCTGGCTGCAGTAGCATAGCTGTTGGTGGGCACACGCTGACAGATCAGCCATCATGGCATGGAGTTCATCTTCCCAGCACACCAGGTAAATCCTTTGGCCATTTGCTGCAAGCCTGAGCCAGCCAGTGCCTATCCTGCACAGATGTCCTCCAAACATGCAACAAATCCAGAGCATTTGGAAGGCATCAGCTTTACTGCCTGTGCACAGAGGGACTGTACAGCACTTGTGCGGCTGGTCTCCTGCCTCCAGGGAGCATTGGTCTGTCTAAGCATGTGCCTTAGGCCTGAGCTGTGCCGGCACGGTGCTCGAGTCCAGGATTTCCAGATGTCCAGCAGTTCTGTTCCTCAAGGATCAGACAAAACTTGCAACTTCATCAGATTTTATTGAGGACAAAGTTTTTTGGGTAAAAAGGTAGCTGGGTCTCTCTCACAACGTGTAGGCTGGTAGAGACCAAAGTGTAAACCCTTTTGTTCCTCAGTGCCATGAACACACACAGCACCTGAGCTCTTAGCAGAGTGTAGGCAAAGCTGGAAGCTGCCAGAGCGCTGGATGCCTGCAGCACCAAGGAGTGGAACATGGGTGAGCACTCACCTTGCCTTCTGCTGACAAAGCATAGAATGTGTATTGTCTCAAAAAAGAAAGAGGAGAGAGACAAAGTAAATAGTGTGATACCGATTACCAGGTCAGCTTACTGGTCTAAGGTTTAATACAACAATTGCCAAGCCAAAAATCTGCCAGAAAGTGAAGAAGGATATTGTACCTATGCAAATCCCAGCCAGTGGGTTGACACATCCCAGACACTGCACGCTCTCTGAGAGCTGCCAGCACCTGAAGAAGCCACCCTGACTGCCCCAGTGTTTGGAAGGTCTTATCTTACTTTAACTGAACATACACAATGAAACTTTGGTTTAGGTGATACCTCCCAGATGAACAGTCTCTTAAAAGGGCTTTGAGGAATTAAATGAGAGAGAACAGTAGAAGGGGCAGAGGCAGGGAATGAGAGAAAGGCTTGCTCCTGCACTACAGGAGGCAAAGTCGGTGGATATAAAACCACTAAGCAAGTAGCTAGGAGCAGAAAAAAATGGGTTACCAGGCTCTCTGCCACCAGAGGTACCCAGAGACAGTGGCTCAGTCCCAAAGCAAGTAACCACTTCACCATCTCCTGTGTCCCTGCAGCGAGGATGGGGATGCTGTCACCTGCGGATACTGCCTGGGTCTGTTCAACTCCAGCTAACCTGCCCCACCTCCACACACACTGAACTCATCTTCCTCATCCTCACGGCACAGTCCCATGGCCCTGGCTTCCCACTGTGAGGAGGTTTTAGCACAGATGTTCTGGGGAGCCCAGCAGGTGGTGGGATCAGCCAGTGCCCTCTCCTTCCTCTGCCATTGCATTCCTGCAGCTAAGGTCAAATCCTGCTTCTTGCACTCCTATCTGGTCTCTGCAGTTGATAAGGAGATGCCAGGTCCCTCTTACCCTGGGAAGAGGGTGGAAACCTGCTCTTAGGAAGGGTGTCTCCTACCTGGAGCCATGGGCTCTTGCTGCAGGCAGTGGCAGGGAACAGGGCATGGCTGGTGCAGAAGGCAATGGGAGGACCAGCACAGTTATGCTTATAGAAGTGGATCACAGAATCATAGGATAGTTTGGGTTGGAAGGGACCTTAAAGCTCATCCAGTTGCAATCCACTGCCATGGGCAGGGACACCTTCCTCTAGACCAGGTTGCTCCAAGCCCCATTCAACCTGGCCAGGGATGAGGCAGCCACAGCTTCTCTGGGTGACCTGTGCCAATGTCTTACCACCCTTATAGTAAAGAATTTCTTCCTCATTCCAATCTAAATCTACCCTCTTTCAGTTTAAACTCCCCTTGTCCTATCACTATATGCCCTTATATGACCACAGATCTCAGTGCCACCATGCCGTTGGAGGGAAGGCAGGATGGATGGCCGAGAGCTGCATCCATCACTGGCTCACTGCAGGCTGGGCACCTGCCGTAGGTCCTGGAGTTGAATCAGGACAAGGGCACTTTTAAGAATGGAAATTCCTCTGGGTTTATTGTCTTTGAAAGCCTTGAAATGCCTGTTGCTCAGAGGAGTGGCGGGCAGGCAGGATAAGGGTCTGGCAGTACTTTCCCTTTGCCCCATGTCCTTCCTGGGTACCATTTGGGGCCCAGCCCTGCTAACACCCAGTGCCCCCCATAGTTGGCTTGAAGTTGGCCCTGTGAAAATCAAACATCAAAAGGGCTCTTTGAGCATGGGCTATTTCCACATCAAATGCCTACCTCCAGTCCTGAGCCACTGGGGAAAGAGCTCTTCATAAAAGGAAAAGGAAGATTAATATTATTTTTCAAAAGTATAATGGGAGGTTTTCACTCCCCGAGCACTTCAGAGTTGGTTTTTGCACAAAGCCAGAATAATTCCAACCCCAAAGGAGAGAGCAACAGAAAAAATGGTTGGTCTGAATAGAAACATTCATGTCACTGGGACTTTGAGGGCTGGAGGAATCTGCCGCTGGGAGACCCTGACTTTCCCATGGAGATGCGTGTTCTCCATCCTTACTCTCCATGGAAAGAAAGGCGGCATGAATCATGGCCAGCAGCTGGCCGGTGTTGTGCCTGGATTGTGGGGCAGCTCTGCCTTGGAAAGGCACCTGTGGCCTCAACATCTTCCTCTTAAAAACATGCCATAGCATCTCAGGGGAACCACATCCCAGCAGCCTTGACAGCGAGTTTCTGCTCTGCGAACACAAGCCGTTGGGCCAGATGGGTGTATAAACAATTATTTGATCACTTTCACTGCAGGAACCAACTTGGAAAATAGCTCCGATTCACAAGCTTGCAGCCTGGTCCTGAAAAGCCAGACTAGGAGCCAGTTCCCATCCTGGAAAATCCCTTGCCTGTGTCTGTTGTGCATCCTTTCCCGTGCTGGGAAGGGTTGAGCTGGCAATGCCATGTGCTGGGGCAATGTCCCCAGGCTGCTGACTCAGCATCTGGGAGGTGATCTGTCCTCGGGCGACTTAGTGCTTTGCTTGATTTCTGCTTCTTGGCCATTCAAGAGACAGGGGTGAATCTCTCGTCAGTGTGTACCTCACCTTCCCTGAGGTAGGGGTGGAAATGTGAAGTGAGATGAGGGACAGTCCTGTGGTTGCAAGCCTCACTGTCACTGGTGACATGGGTGATATGAGAACCTCAGTGGTTTTCATTTAGCAAGCAGGCTAAATGAAGGCTGGAGCAGGCATCTTCACCATGTAAATCCCACTTAACCTTTCAAAGAAATGTTTTAGTTGTACATAGAATTATAGAATCATAGAATCATAGAATAGTTAGGGTTGGAAAAGACCTTAAGATTGCTTAGTTCCAACCCCCATGCCATACGTGAAGATGCCTGCTCCAGCCTTCTCAATGGATGGGTATCTCCAAGCACAGGGAAAAGGCAAGGTCTGGCTTAACCAGAAGGGTTTTTCTGAGCTCTCAGGATCATATTTCGGGTTCATCCGCTGGCCCCCACAAGGGCAAAGATTTCGCATTCACCCAAGAAAACAGAGAAATCCTCCAGTCCCTCCCCTGGAGATTGATGGGAGGGCAGCAATGGGAGAAAGAAGCAGCAAGAGAGGGGCTGAGCAGTGGTTTGTGGGACCAAGTCAGCCCCAGCATCCTTTCTCAATGGCTTCCCAGCACACCCAGAGCCAAAGCAGGGGTGTGACAGCAGACACGGCTCCTCTCCCTGCAACACTGTCTGCCTCCGGGAAGGTGGGGAAAGCCCTGGGAAAGCGGCTTCGTGCCCATGACGGGTGCTGACGCATGGTGGATCAGTGTTGGGAAAGCCAAAGGGCGTGCTGGAAACGGGAGACGCCTGTGGCAGATGACTGTGCCGGTAGGATACAGCCAGTTTGCTGCCTGCAGGACTTCAAATGCTCTGCCCAAAACAACTTACTCAGATTTACTGTAAGCGGCAGCCAGGCCATCTATAGCTTGTGGTGAACATACCAGCCCTGCCTGCAGAAAGCGCTGCGGAAGCCAAGCTGGACCCTTGCCCGGCAGGCTGGAGGAAGGGAGCAAGGGGCCTGGCCTCTGGCCCACGGGAGCAGCATTTCCCAGAGGTTGCTGCTGACCGGAGAAGGCATTGGAATTCGGTAGGCTGCCTGTTAGGGAGGCAGCAGGAGAGGAATACAAGTGGTGAAACACGGGTGGGCTCCTCGGTGTGTGTGACACATGCACACATGCACACGCAGATGTGCACACACACTGGACCCCCTTCTGATATAGTCCCTCCTGCCTGCAAACCTGCTGCTCTCCATGGACAGGTCCTGATGGCACAGAGCAGCTTCCCACCTCATAGCCTCCAAACACAACTGTTTGCCTCTGGTTGGAGCCTCCCAGTCTGTGTGCCAGATGCCTTGGCAAACACCCATCCAGGGCTGGGTGTGGGAATTGGAGCTGTAAGGGGAATGCTGCTGCAGGGACAGGATGCTCTGGTAAGGCCATGGAGCTCGTGATTAGGGATGCCTTATTTTCCACTCACATCAGGGCTAGATCGCTGTGAATTCAGGGCTGCCAGTAAGGAAGGAAACCTGGGGTCCAGCAATGTCCCTCCTTTCCCTCCTGCTCCCATAGCATGCAGCGCTGCTGGTTTCCAAGGGGAAACTCAGGAGGTTTTCCACTGGGAAGTGGCTTTGAGGGAGACAGTAGCTGGAAGGGATGGCAGAGCAGAGCCACAGCTTCTGATATTCAGAGATTGTGTGGGTTAAGACAGGAGCGTCTCACCGCTGCACATGCGCACCACTGCTCAGCCCTGTGCCAGGCAGCACCTAATGAAGTGTAACAGAGACAGGACCTCTGTGCTTCAGCTAGGAAGCAACAGTTCCAGGAGGACATATCTTCATCACCCAAAACATCTGATGACCAAATCACCCTTTTTTGTTCTCCATCAGCAATCCCCATCCCACCATGGAGCTGGTTGCAGACTGTCCTCATGTACCTGGTGGCATTTGTGGAGCAAACCCACCACAGGGGGCAAACGTAGAAGGTGGCCTTGAAGCCTGCCTAGATGCCTTCAAGGTACTAGGGGCACCTTTGATATAGGGTATCAGGTAATTTCTGGATGCTGGCATGCAGGAGGCAGGAACACATCACTGGAGGGGACCCCATTTGCCACCCCAGCCCTA
Organism: Agapornis roseicollis; assembly: GCA_002631895.1. Lineage (NCBI taxonomy): Eukaryota > Metazoa > Chordata > Aves > Psittaciformes > Psittacidae > Agapornis > Agapornis roseicollis. The sequence goes on along the minus strand of NDXB01003739.1, from coordinate 116,081 downwards.
TGAATACAGTTCCCACTGAGACCCCACAACCAGATCAACTCATTGCTGCAAGACACATCCCAAGGGGCAGCAAGCCTCTTGGTGGGGTTGAGACCCACTGGGGGTCAAACTGTTCCCCTACTGGTGCAGTCACGGGTCCTGTTGCAGCCAGGTCCATTGTCTGGCTGCTCCATTGTTGCTGGCTGCAGGCCCCAGTGCCAAGTTTGGAAACACCCAAGGTGGATTCTCTCCTGCCAGGCACGTTCTGCCGCCCAGCATAATGCTTAACAGTGATGCTGTGAACATTAACCCTGGATCAGTAGTTACAAGCTGCTGTGATGCCCCGGGGAGCCCCCAGTCTCCCATACTGGTTCCACTGCAGGGAAAGCCCCAGCCAGAGCAGAAACCACTTGAGCAGCAAAGCAAAGGCACGCAGAGCCTGGGAACCCCCCCTGCTGCGCCCCGCTTCCAGGCTTTGTGCGAGGATCCGGGGCGGTGGTGGTGGCACGGTGGTGGCCATTGTGTCACCCTTGCACCCCTCTGTGCCCTAGGAGGTGCTGCCGGATGGAGAGGGACCATGCGAGGTCTGGCCAAGGGGACACGTTGTCCCCTCCAGCACAGCCATGCCGGCAGGGAAGTTTCCGATAGTGCCGCGTTCCCAGAAGCCAGGGGAGGTTCCAGCCTGGGCTCTGCTGTCCCAGCTCACGCTTCCTTCCCAGCTCAGCCTGCAGACGTAGCACTTGGGGCTTAGCGCTAGCAGAGTGAGACCGAGGGTGGGCAGCCCCTTGGGCCGGGCCCTGTGGAGCAGAGCTGGGATCCAGCCGGTGCCAGTGGCTGCTCCAGACCTTCTCCTGGCCTCTATCCCAGCTGGGCCATCTTCACTGTCAGATTGCACCGGCTGCAGGCTCTGTGCCAGCTGCGCTGCCAGAGCCGCGTGCTGCCTGTCCACCTGCATTGCATCCATGTCCCCCATGTCCCAAAGCATCCCACCAGAATTCCATGATGAGGCATTGCAGCCTCTGGCAGTGGTGGGCGTCACAGCCATGGGGTGCCATAGGGGCCAAGGGCTGGGAGTTCTGATTCTCCCCTTTCTGGCATGGAGGTGAAGCATCCTGCGAAGGAATACTCGTAAAGGGATGGATCCTGCTTGCAAGGCTGTATCCTGCAAGCGAATACTCATAAAGGGATGGATCCTGCTTGCAGGGCTGTATCCTGCAACGGAATACTTGTAAAAGGATGGATCCTGCTTGCCTGCAGCCACCGTGCTAGTGCCCACCAGCAGGCATCAGTGTGGTCTGAGGACTGATGGGCCTGATGCAGCATGGGCAATGGAGGATGTGACTGCTCTGGCGTGGGGAACTAGAGGACACCAGCCAGGGATGCCAGGAGTGTGGCTGTATCCTGTAGCAGCCTCCCCCTGCCTGCCCCAGCCACCCAGCACCGGCTGTGGATGTTTCATGCTCTGCAAGGAATCCAGCTGAAAAGAAGGGGGCTGTGCCTGCAGGGGCCTGCTCCAGAGCTCAACTTCTGCTCTGTGAGTTTTAATCATAGAATAGTTAGGGTTGGAAAGGACCTTAAAATCATCCAGTTCCAACCCCCTGCCATGGGCAGGGACACCTCACACTAAACCATGGCACCCAAGGTTCTGTCCAACCTGGCCATGAGCATGGCCAGGGATGGAGCTTTTATCACTTCCCTGGGCAACCCATTCCAGTGCCTCACCACCCTCACAATAAAGAACTTCTTCCTTTATATCCAATCTAAACCTCCCCAGTTTTTGCTCTGCACAGGCTCTGATTTTGAAGCCACCAGCACTGAGCTCCTAGGGACTGAGGGGCTCCTAGTGCCTGCCCTTCTCCTGCCTGTGGGACTGGCAAATTGAGTCTGACCATGACCCAAACAGCCCTCCAGAACCATCCTGGCCCTAAACTCTCTCCTCTGCAGGAACAGTTCAAGCCTTCCAGTAAAATCTGGGAAGGAGTTAGCAAGTCTTTGTGGCAGGCAGATTAGAGGCAGAGGTAAATGCTTCTGCTAAGTGTAATCTGCCTGGTTAAAAGCTCAGCTCAGTCTCTTTCCCAGCATTGTCCTTGCTTCTTGTAAATATAGAAAACACGTCTACAACAGGGATTGTTCCTTTTGCCTATTTAAAGCCCTGAGAGTGTGGGGTGAGCCTGTCACCCTTCTCCTCTCCCCAGGGAGTCATTAGGGTTTATTGCCACCCCGCTGGTGTCCTCTTCTCCAGGATGGGGTTGGCGCTGGCAGCCTCTGATCCTGCAGGTGCAGCAGGAGAGGGATTACAGCTTGTGGGGCCGCAGGTCAGGCCAGGTGAAGGCAGCAGAAGTTCTTGGTGTTGGGGAAATTGGGCTGGGGGCAGAGCCAGGGCCCTCTTTCACCCCACAAGCCAGGGGTTCTTCACTTCCATGCCCTGAGGAGCCCGCCTGGGTGAGGTGGACTTGGGGGAGATGTGGACTGGGAGGCTGGGGCTTGCTGTGAGTCACACAGGGACCCAAAGCAGAAATAATTATCATAACTATATAAAAATAGATAACAGTTACCTGGGTCTTTCTGAAATCCCTATTCAGGAGTTGGCATTAAGGCAGGAGAAGGAGGGTAGCAGCTCCTCCTGTGACCCTCCCTGCCCTGGCCATCCCTCCTTATGGCAAGAGCATCCCTGCGGGACCTATCCCCACCATCCCCTGCAGGTGACAGAGGACTCCCTGGGTTAAGCTAACCAGCACCCACATGCTGGCCCCAGGAGCTCATGCATGCCCTGGAGAGGGTCCCTTGTCCCTAGGGCTGGAGTGTGCTCAGATGACCTCTCACTGGGGATTATGGCCAGTGTGAGAGGCTCTTATGGGGAACATGAGGCAGGCAGAAATGGGGTTTACCAGAGATTAAGGTATTTTTCATGCATTTAAACTAGTCATCATGATCCCAGAGCTATCTAGGAGTGAGTGACCTGGAGCACAGCACACAGGGGACAGGGGAGAGGTGGGGGGAGAAGCTAATATCTGCCCTTGTTCCACCCCAGGGCTTGCAGGGGGCAGGGGGGAGATGCTCACAGAGTCTTGAAAGCTCCAAAGCTCCAGGGATCACCTGTGAAACCCAATTTGGGGAAAGAAGAGCATGGGCTGCACAACCCCATTGAGATGCACGCTGGCAAGGGAAAGGATGGAGGGTTTGGGGGGGACAGCAGAAAGGGGTACAGCAAGGCCTCGTGCCCTCTCTAGGGCCAGGACAGAGTGGTGCATCCCGGGAGACATGAGTTGCTGGGTGGCTTCAGGATCTTGTTAACCTTAATCCTCCCTTGGATTAATGCTCAGGGGAGCTGGGGACAGTGTTTAAACCTGGAGGAGAGAGCTCTCACTTTGAGTGCTTCCCTGCAGTGTGGCTGGGGGGGGACGACAGGGGGCATGAGGAGAGGGGCAGGTGGTCCTGTAGCCTAATCTGACATGTGGCCACGGGTTCTGTGGGCATGGTCCTGGGCTCTGCCCTCCCTGGGAGCAAGTGGATGGGCAGCCTGATGCCCAGCTCCATGATGGGGTCACATCAGGTGAGCAGTGCTGCTCCAGGAGGCTGCAGCTGGGTCTGGCTCTGCAGAGTCACTGTGGGTCAGAGCAGCTGGGTGGGAAGTGTCTGCTCTTGGAAGGATGCTCTTCTGGGGGGATGTCTGCCTGGGATGAAGGTTCTGGAGTGAAATCCCTCTCTTGGGCTGAGCTGGTTGAGAAAGTTGGGGTTGTTCAGCCTGGAGAAGAGAAGGCTGCATGGAGACCTCATAGAAGCCTTCCAGTATCTGAAGGGGGCCTATAGGGATGCTGGGGAGGGACATGAGGGACTNGGTTGTTCAGCCTGGAGAAGAGAAGGCTGCATGGAGACCTCATAGAAGCCTTCCAGTATCTGAAGGGGGCCTATAGGGATGCTGGGGAGGGACTCTTCATGAGGGACTGTAGTGACAGGACAAGGGGTAATGGGTTCAAACTTAAACAGGGGAGGTTTAGATTGGATATAAGGAAGAAGTTCTTTACTGTAAGGGTGGTGAGGCACTGGAATGGGTTGCCCAGGGAAGTTGTGAGTGCTCCATCCCTGGCAGTGTTCAAGGCCAGGTTGGACAGAACCTTGGGTGCCATGGTTTAGTGTGAGGTGTCCCTGCTTGTGGCAGGGGGTTGGAACTGGATGATTTTAAGGTTTTTTCCAACTCTAACTATTCTATGATTCTATGGTTTCCATGTGGCTGAGCTTTCAGTCTGGCAGTGTGAGGATGCTCAGGGATGCTCAGATCCTAGCCACACAGACCCCAGGCTGACACCAGACCCCAGCAGAGGACGCAGCATTAAGAGCCACCCTCTTCCACAGCCACCAGCCATGCTGTGAGGAGTGCAAGGCCACTCAGGGGCAGAGAAGCCTGGCTGGCATTCAGACCACCCGTCCTCAGAGCATCCCCAGGAATATCTCCCTTCCAAAGCAGGTACCAAGAGCCCCACACAACCCCCTGTGACACCCCATACCAGCCTGCCAGGGACCCCAGGTCCTCATCCCCAGGTGGGCTGCAATTGCCACCTTCTCCCTTAGAGGAGTTTCTTATCCCTTGGTAGCCTGAGTATAGGTCCCTCCTGAACATCCCTTGCTCCAAGCTGTTGTGATAGGCAGCACAACCACCAGCATCCCCTGGACCCCAAGCACCAGTTACATCTCCTTCGCCCCTCTGCAAGCTTGGATCCTCATGGGAATCTTCTGCTTTATGCCTAATCCAGCCCATGGCTCTATGCTCTGGGGCTGGCACAACCCAAACCTGCTGCCTGCCCCAGGAGGGTGCCATAGGATATTGTCACCCATCAGGCAAGGCCAGTGTCACCTTGGGTGCCTGGGGGTGGCCTTGCAGGGGCTGTGGGTGCCATGTGCCTGTCCCTGGGGCAACAGGAAAGAACGGGATGTGCTGTTCTAAGTGGCGTCTTAACTAGATCTGATCCAGCCTTGCAAAGCCATAGCGCCTTCAATTCCCTTAGCACTCCAAATCTGCTACTGTGCATCTAAGCGGATTATTTTAAATACCCCATGATGGACTGCTCCTTTGTAATATAATCCAGCCTTGTGTGTCCCATTCCCCTCCTATTTGCTGTGATTTAGCAGCAGCTGTGACAGCTAGAAACTTCCCCAGCTTCTCTGGCTCCCTAGGAAACATCTCTTGTAACAGCCCCTTCCCCAGCATCCTGCTCTGACCCATACAGCCAGATCCTGAGGTTGCTCCCTTAGCATGGAGCCTTTCATGTCTTGGGATGAGCAGTGGCCATAGGATGTGCTGCCCCAGAGCTGCTTCATCTGTACCCAGAGCTGAGCCCCTGCACTGGCACTGCCCCACATCTTAGGGCCAGATCCTTGCAGAGTCTGGCTGCTTTCACCCAGATAAGAACCATGCAGGGGCCCTTTTGGGTGGGTTTTGACAGTTTTCAGGCCTCTTGCTCAAGCTGTCCCTGACACCTCAGCCCTGCCATGAAGTCAGCCAAGCGAGCAAGCATCCTGCCTCATGCTCCTACTGGAGAGGGGATCTGGGGAGGAAGAGGCCGGCACGGAGCCCACCCAGCCCTCCTCTCGGCAGCAGCAAAGAAGCCGCCACTATTCCAAGTGCTTCCCTTTGGGGCTTGTCTGATTAATGAGGGCTTGTTATTTCCAAACTGTTTGAAATCATGTTTATTTTATCTGCCGCCGGATCCCTCTGACTCAGGGCTCATCGTTAACTGCCAAAGATGAGTGACAGATCCCGCTAATTACAGCTAATGATGGCCTTAAAGGAGCTCTGTGCGCGCACGTGTGTTTGTGTGCACACATGCCAAGGGCCATTTATAATTTAAAGTGGGGAGAGTCGTTAGCATAAACCGTGCCGGGATTAATTGTGGAGAGCGGCCTCTCCAGGGAGGATGCTCACCGAGGGGTTGTGGTTTCACGCACCGGATGCTGAGGATGGTACAGGCTGCCTGGGCAGTGGCAGCATGGTCCCAGCCTGGGTGTCAGCCTTGGGGACACCAAATCAGAGCCACCACGTAGGAAATGGTTGGTTCAGAGTCACTGAGCAAAGGGGGACCTTTGCAGGTAGCACATGGGTGACCAGCTCAGAGCCATGCATGGCCATGGGAGCTGACATCCACCCCTTGGCAGAGTTCTGGGGGGTCTTTTCCAGTTGGAAGAAGCACTGTGCCCAAAATACCGAGTTCTGCCCCAGCTTCCATGGGAACAGGCAGTGAGAGCACTGGGAAATGCTTTTTTATGGCCTCCCTGTGGTCAAAGTACTACAGGAGCACAACCCCTTACTAGACACTGGAGACATCACCTGGAGACTGGGGCTAGACTGCTTTGGGAAAAGAGCTCTTCCCACTTCAGACCATGGGCAGTCCATCCCTGGTGCTGCTTTTACCTTTCTCCCCGGGAGGGAAAGAGGGAGGATGGAGAAGACAAGGCTTTACCCACCCTTGGGCAGCTACAGGAGCTCATGGACAGGCAGGCAGCAGCCCATGGCAGAGCCCATGGCAGGGCTGCTGGGGGGACTTCCATGCCCCCAAACCCTTCCCCACAGCTGCTCTCCACTTGCCCAGGCTGATTTTCACACCCCACACCCCCCTGCAAAGAGGGCACACAGGGACAGACTCACGTGTCCCCAGCTCCATTCACTCACCCTTCCTCTCCTCAGGTGTCCAAGCAATACCCTCATCCCTCTCCCAGCTCTGCTGATGCAGGCCATAGAAGAAGCATCCAGAAAGAAACCAAAAGCTGTTCCAGATGGCAGAAGGCTCAGCAGAGCAGAACAACTGCTCCCCAGCCCTTATCTTTCTGCAAACCAAATCCACCCTTCTTGGAAAGAAGTAATTCAAGCTTCTTGGCCTTGGCTAGTGGGAAGTGCAGAGCACCGGCGCCAGCTCCCTGTCCTGCAAAGAGCTGCTATATCGGTCTCTGCTACGAGAAGGTCTAAATTGGAAGTGATGGCAGCAGCATCGGGATGCCAGGATGGACTCTGGGGCCAGCTTGAAGGGGTTTCAAGGGCTGGATGTGCTCAGCGCACAGGGATGCCTGCCAGCGCAGGACACTGCAGTTCTAATCCTACTAAAAGCTGGGAGGAAACTGCTTGGATGACGGCTGTTGGATGAAAAGACCACATTCAGGTTAGGCCTGATGGCTTGTGAATTTGTTTTGGATCTTTGGAAATGGTCTGAACCCCAAAACGCTCAGGTTTCTCGTTCTGAAACATTCCAGATGTTTCTGTTTAAGGCTCTTGCAGAAACAGCTGTCAGAGGCTGTGGAGCAGAGCTTCCCTCAGAAATATGCAGCCATTTGATGGTATGACTGCTCCCAGCATGGCCCAGAGAGGCTGTCTGGGACAGGGTGAGCTTAAGCTAGTGCAAAGCAAACCCCTGTTACTGGGAGTTTCAGCCCCTCTAAACCCCGTTCATACAGGGGTCTTAGGGGCTTGTGCCCTCCTGACCCTGCTCTTTCCCCTGGGTGACTTCCTTTGCCATCCTTCTTCCTGCCACCTTGCAAAGCCCTCTCCAGGCCACCTTCCCCATAGATTGAAATCCCAGTATAGCAGCGCTGAGAGGTGACAGGAGAGATGCTCTGGAGAAGCCATGGGCTGGGAGTCACAAGCACCGGCGCTGGTGACCCTGGGGACATCAGTCTGGGCAGCCCATGTCTGTGGTACACAGAGCCACAGTGTGGAGATGGGAGGCTTTGAGACCCCCAAGTGACTCTGGGGGGAACAGAGCAGAACAATGTCTCCAAAGCCCAGGTGGGATGATTCTTCCTCTATGCCACATCCAGAGAGGGTTGGAGTCATCCGAGATGTAGGGTGAAAGACAGGGCAGGCCACCATGAGGGTGTGGGCATCACGCTGTGAGCTGCCTGCTCAGCAGCATGCTAAGCCCTCCTCAAATACGTCCCATGATCACCATCACCCAGCAAAAGAGCCCGATTGCAAAGAAAACAGGGAAGCAGCTGGAAAAATAAAGGCTCTGCCATGGCACTGTGTGTGCCAGGTTGGAAATTTGGGATGGTGCCGAAGCACAGCCCTGGATACTCCTCCTAGTGCATGAAGAACTAAAATGGGATGGAGAAATTAGGGGTGCTAGAGGCTAGTGAGAGGACACTGCTGACAGCACTAAGGACAGGCAGCCAGGACTTGTGGGTCCTCTGGGTACTTGGTAAGAGCAGGGATGCTCAGCAAGGATGCTGCATGAGCTTGAGTGGTCTGGGCACAGCCCCATGTCTCCAGGGGACATTACAGTGCTAAGCTGCTTGTTGAGATGCCAGCCTCTGTGGGTACCTCAGCTCCTTCACCTACTGCACTCCTCCCCAGATGCAAGAAGTATCCAAAACACGGAGAAATCTGCTCAGTGACCACAAAGCGTGGCCGTGAGCTCCCAAAGCTCTTACCTCCCAAGCCCTGGATAAGGCAGTGACCTCTTCAGCCGAAGAATGAATGGAGGTGAACTGGGCAGACACAGAGAGAGAACTGGAAGGTCACCAAGCCTTGAGGTCAGGATAAGAGGCAATGCCAGTGCCTGCCTCCCAACCCTGTGTGTGGTACTGTTGAAGACTGAGAAACCCAAACTCCTTGCACTGCTGCCCTCGGGGTCTGTTTATCTCCAGCATCAGCCAGCCTTGGGGCAGGAGCGGGTCATGGCAGTGATCCCTGCTGTATCTGGCACCTTCTGGGATTAGCTGTGCCACATCAGCAGCAGCTCCAGCAGCAGCTGGATAGGAACAGATACACACAGATAAGGCAACCTGAACCCTGGGGACAGTGAACCAGCTTCATTAATCCCTGTGCATCCAGATGCTGACGAACACGTTATCCTCCCCTTTACCTCCCCGATAGCTCGTGTGTGGCCATCAGCCCTGTCTTACCCAAGTGCACTGCTGACAGTGTGGAGACCTGCAGCCAGGATGTCCCCCAGCTGGCATGGAGACACAGGGGGATGCACATTGTAAGAGCCCTGGGGCACAGTGATGCTGCAGGGCAGAGGATGACCAGCAGTACCACCCACCTCTCTGATAGCCTGGACCCCATAGAATCACAGAATAGTTAGGGTTGGAAAGGACCTTAAGATTGTCTGTGTCCAACCTCCCTGCCATGGGCAGGGACACCTCACCCTAGACCATGTCACCCAAGGCTCTGTCCAACCTGGCCTTGAACACTGCCAGAGATGGATGCTTCACCACCCTCACAGTGAAAAACTTCTTCCTTAGATCTAACCTGAACTTCCCCTGTTTAAGCTTGAACCCATCACCCATCCTCATCCCCACATCCCTCCCTAGGCTCTGCATTTCCCACTGCAGCAAGAGAGTCCAGCACCATGCAAGCACATCGAGGGAGAGAAGCACCATCACGTCCCAGCCTGTATCCCGCAGGCAGCTCGGGAGCGGGTGCAGCACGGCACTCCCCATCCTGTTAGCTCCAGCATGAAAGCGCCCGCAGCTCAGCAGCTGGGCCTGGCCACCATCCCCACTTCCAGGTAAACAGATGAGGCAAGCGGCTCGCTTCCCTCCCTGGCCACACAGACCCACCATTCAGCCCTGCCGCCCCACACAAACCCCCACTGTTCAGCACAGGGCTCACGCTCCCCAAGGTGGGGACACGCTGTGGCCGGTGGTTGACCCTCAGCCAGGCTGGAGTGGGGCCAGTGGGCACAGAAAGAGCTGCTGTGTTTTGGCTGGCTTCTGCTGAGCTGGAGCAGGGGCAAAAAGGGCCCCTTGTGCACAGGACCTGGGGGTGCCCCCGTGGATGGGCCGCATCCAGGGTCCTGCAAGACAATGGTGGTGGTGGTGGTGGTCACTCATGGGTCCATGGGGTGGTGGTGAGGAGCTGGGGTGGGAGCCCAAAGGGGAAATGGGGTAGGAAAAAGCAGGTAGGGGAGGTCAGCCAGTGCACCATTGTGCATCCAAAAGATTTCAACCCTAGACTTGAGAGACAAAAGCAGTGTTGGGGTTTGACCATGACAACAAGGGACAGGCTCAAGTGATGGCAGAGACAGCAGCAGAAGGCAGCTTTCCCTGGGTTTCTCACTGTGAGCATCCTCCCCAGACGGTGGGAAGGGTGGGCACATCCCAGGCATGTTCACCCCATGCTCCCACATGGACTCTGCTGGCACAGTCAGCAGGTGAGCCACTCAAAGTGTACCTGTGGTACTTCTCAACAGGACCAAGTCAGGCACTTGCAAGGATGAGACAGGAGGGTACCAGCTTCTGCCCTCCCAGGGCTCATCTCTCCCTCCAACATCCTGATGTTCTCCCCGGGCTTTCTTCAGCCTGGGATGCTCTTACCATGGTGGGGCTTAGAGGGACCATCCCTTCAGGGACCCTGTCACCAAGCTGAATGCATCCCTGCTTCAGTCACAAGCATTCCCATGGGACCAGGCAGAGAGAGGGGGAAGCAGGAGGGACAACCACAATGCTCCAACATTCCCACTGTTCCTCCTGCTGCCTCCATCACCCACAAGCAGCCACCAGTGCCTTTGCTGGGGACAATGTCTTCCATGCCTGGCATCTTCCTCCCTTGCTGCTTCCCTGAAAAGGTGTCTTTCTTCCCAAGGGAGCACAAGGAAAGCATTTTCCAGCCCAGCAGATGAAAATAGATTCTCAATCCAATTTTACCCTGGTACCACTTCAGTGATTTTGATGGGGATGGGTGCTGGTTTGAGCCAGAGGACAGCTGTCGCAGCTTCATAGACCAGGGGTTTCTTATCTGTGTCACCTTTGATTACTGTAATTGAAATCCTGCTCTGATCCGAGCCGTGCCCGAACGCTGCTGCTGCCTGTGCGGCTCTCGACTGGAGCAGCAAAGTGACGTTAATGGATTGTAAAGCCAGGCCAGGCCTGTGAGAGCGGTCCTGCCTGACCTCCCGGACAGCAGCCGCCACTCACCCTGGTCCCACACTCAGCCCTGCTGTCCTCCCATCACTCAATTCCCCTTCTGGAAGCACAGATCCTGTCTTTCCCCAGAGCTGCTCATTTGTGTGTGGGCAGCCTGCCGCCTTCCCACCCCTTTGGAGCAGAGCCAGAATGCTCTTGAGGGATGCAGGGTCCAGGGGTGCCAGTGGGATCATGGAGGGATCAGCTCTCCTTTAACCCACCTGCTCCAGCATGGAATTTCCCATGGCAGCATTGACCTTTTCCAGCACCTCCTGACTAAAAGGGCAGCAAGGTGTCAAGCTGCTGCCCATCCTCTCCCAGGTGGGCTTCAGGGGACAGAAATGCTCCTGCACACCAGAGGATGCTGCTGGCTTCAGTGCCAGGCTGCAAAACCTGCTGCGGCCGGTGGTGTGACCGGCGCTTTGTCACTCTCCCATCTCCTTTTAGGAAGCCACAGGTGGTGTTCAGCCAGAGTCACTGCAGCAGGAAAAGTGACTCCATCCCAGACAGTGACTGAGATACAGGAGCCGGGAGGACACATGTGCTGGCACGCGTGCTCCTGCAGTTTGGCTGGGTTGTGACAGCAAAGCTGGTGGCTCCATCCAGGATGAGGAGGGTTTGCTCAGCCAACCCAAGCTCTGGGATCTGCCCTCTGGAGCAGAAAGGGGCATCCCCACTGCAAAGCCCCATCCTGAGAGCCCTTCAAAACCAAAGGGCCAGACAACCTCCCTAGACCCCCAGGGTTTCTGGGACAGCAGCTTTCATGGCCGCACACAGAGCCGGGATCTGGCTGGTGCATCCTGGCACAGCAGCCTGGGCTTGCACCAGTGAAGATCTGATGGAGTCATCCCAAAACTTCCCATGCAGAAAGAAGGGGAGGCTGCCCAGACAGCAGGACCCCCCCATCAGCAGCGCACTTAAAGGCTCCCTCCAAATCCCCGCTGGCTGAGCAGCAGCGTTTCCTCTCCAGCAATGAAACTCCTAGTGGGTCATGGACTGGCGGCACACACAATGCTAGGGGTTATCCAGCCTGTTATCAGCCCTGGCCATGCAGTGCAGGGAGGAAAAGGGTTTCAATCCCAGCCGAGACATGTTTCCGTTGGGAGCTGTTCCCAGTGTCACGGGGAGGGCTGGACTGTGCCATGCTTTCAACACTGGGAACAGTGGAGCAGGGCTGTGATTGCTATAGGGAGAGAAGGGACCACGGGGTTGTCAGCCTATATCCCCATGGCATGGCCAGGGTCCTTCCTCATCTCCAAGCAATGCAGTTGCTCCTGCCCCAGCTTTGCCCTGGCCTGGGCATGCCCAACATGGAGAGCTTGGGGATGGGAAGGGGCCAAAGCTGGTGACCCCCAGGAAAAAGGGGCTGCCACTGGGGCATGTGGCTGAAACATCCCTTGATAGATGTCTCCACTCCTAACCATAGGGAGGTATCCCAGATCCCTGGAACACCAAGAGAATGCCCACTCAAAGCAGTAGTCAACCCAAGAAACCCCACTGACAAAACCACCTCTGCCAGCTAGGAGGGGAAACTGAGGCATGAGGAGATGCTGAGAGAAGCCTCCTACTCCTTTGTCCCAAGGCTGCCATGGGATATCCTTTCAGGGGCTGCCCCTTAAAGCCGGCTGGAGAAGGGGAACACAGCACAGGGTTACTCCTGTCTCCTCAGCCCAAACCAAAGGGTGAATGCTCACCCTGCTCTCCAAGCCCTCCTGCAGTGAGCAGGGGGCAGGCAGCGGCTGGGCTTGCCACGATCCCTCCTGCTCCATGATTAATTGAGCACAGGCTAAAATTAGCTGCGAGGCATCACCCCTGGGGTCTGCAGCAGCATCTCACTGCCTGCAAGTGGGTCAGGCAGCAGCTGCCTCCCAGCTGGGGTGCTTGGGGGACCCCATCTTCTGCTGCGGGTGGGAGCATCGCTCCCAGCTCCTCTCTGCTGCCTGTCCTGGAGGCTTTTCCCTGTCTGGATTCACCACCGGGCTGGGCTGCATCATGGCCAGAGCAGCTGGGGAGGCGCAAGTCCATCTTCTGGGATGGGAGGAGTGCAGATCCCTGTCATGTTCCTTCCTGTGCCTTCGGGGATCTGTTATTTTTAGCTGCTCTCCCGATGCCGCGTCTCTAGCTAGGCTCTGGCTCTTTCCTTCACCCTTCCAGCTCCCCTTCCCCAGTGTCAACTTGTTTTCTCTGTGTTATTTGCAGACTAAGGGGGGGCAGAACCAGGCACAGGAGATCACTTGGTCACAACCTCCCCATGCTGCTCTCCACGCAGTGGGGTTTGATTGGGTTTCTTCCCAGGCTGTTTTTAACACCCATCAGCTCCCTGTCAGCAATGAAACACCAAGGGGTAATGCAAACCAGAGGCACCCTGGTGTACCAGAGGACCCGATGTGTCAGGCCAAGCAGGGGAATGATCCCATGCAGGCATGGCAGCGCCTGGACATGGCCCCCAGCATGGCCTCCTGATGCCCTGCACATCCAAGGCTGCAACCTCCACCATGACACACGAGACAGGGAGAGCAAGGGATGGGCTTTTCCCTTGTATTCAGAAGAAAGCAATCAGGAGCAAAGTTAATTAAAAGCTTCAAAGCCAGATACTTCCAATTTGGTTTAACAGTGCAGCTCTGTGCGGTGGCGATGCTGTCACAGAGGTGCCTGCTTAAGTCTCAGGCTGGGAAGTGCTCATGAGATGTCATGGGTTGTCACCCATCATCAGCACTGTCACAACCCTGTGGCCACCATCCCTGTGGAGCACTGGGGTGCAGGGTGCTAGCTCAATGCTAGGTATCTAGGGACTGACCCTTCATGGGGCTTGTTTTTGGAGCTACTGGAAGGGTGACTGCATGGGGAGGTTGTGTCTCAGTTTCCCCATGGCATGGGGCTGCCAAACCTGCTCTTTGGAAAGGTGCTTTTAAGGTGTTTGGTTGGGTGCTGGAGCCTGATTCCCACCTGCTGGAATTATACCACTGCCCCATATGAAGGAGGGTTCCAGGGGGAGCAGGGGGTGCCTGCCTCCATAGGGTTCAGTGAAGCAGTGGTACCCATCCTGGAGTGAGTAGGGGAGCCCAGGACTGCTGGTCCTGTCCCCTCCATCCACTGCTCTGAAGGAAAAGGGGGCATCTCCCTTCCCAAATTCTCATTCTTTTCCCCAAAAGGAGCCAAAATCCTCTAATTTTCCCCAGAAACCCACACCACGGGACAGTGATGCTCCTGCCCCCAGCTCACTGATGCCTTTCCCTGCATCCTGCCCCCACTTCGTGGGGGTTTTCTGGTGGGATGCTGGTTGGTGGGGGGTTTTGTTCCAGGTTTCTATGCTGCCTAGTGAATAAAGGCATCCTGCTGTCTGAGGGCTAACGGCTTGCTGGAGAGATAATAAAGCAAAGGGGAGTAAATTAAAGTGCCTATAAATAGCATCAGGAGAGGAAAAGGAGATGAAGTCATCTTCCTTCAGCTGAGCTGGTATTTGCATCACTTCTTCCCTTCACCTTCCCCTGCTCCCTCATCCTGCTTGGAAAACAGCCTCCCCCAGCTCTGGGGTCCTGCTGTGGGCATTGTGTCCCCCCAGGTCCCCACGGAGCTGTGGGATGTCCCTGTGCCCCAGCACCAGAGGCTTGCTGGAGGGCACAGCAAGGTGGTCTGGATGTGGTCAGTTGGCCTCAGGCTCCATCCCATCTTTGCCAAGGATCCATGGCATTGCCCCATGCAAACCAGTGCCCAGACCCATGCAAACCAGTGCCACCAGCATGACCCTAATGCTGCATCCCATTATCACTAGGAAGAGCATTCATGAGCCATCACAGCCCCATCCCATGCCATTCCCCTCCACAGCCTTAACATGGGCAGCTGCAGAGACCCCTCAAGAGGAGAAGGGATGCCACAAACTCAACAACAGCAAATTCCCACTAGAAAGCCCCTCCAGGAATCAGATTTCATAATTTACATCTCTATTCCTGATTGATTTCACATCCAACCCTTCACTGTTGGCCCCAGGACACATGGAAGAAGTGGGACCCCAACCCTGCAGGAGCCTCGCTGGGGTTAGCAGCCAGCTTCGGACCTCACCCAAAGCATGACCCTCACTGCCACAGTGGCCACTGTCCCTGCAGCCCCCAAAAAGCCCCCCAAATCCCCATCTGCCCTCTCACACAAGGTATATTTATGCCTGAGTCAGAATGAGGTCACACCACGGTTTCCTCCGTGTCAGTTACAGACTCCTATTCCTGTGCCATGTGCACACACCCGCCGTGTGTGTTATTGCAGGGTATTTATAGCTATTTTACATGTGTAATTATAAAGCCACAACTCCACACACACGCAGAAATAATCACAGTGTCGGGACGCAGGGGAGCGGGGCCAGGGCGATGGGAGCAGGGCCGGGGCACCAACCCCACCGCTAATAATAATTCTTTGCGCTTTATATATAGCCCCCTTTCATCCACAGCTCTCAGAAACGCTTTGCAGGCATTTAATTAAGCTTCCCAACATCCTAATATGATGACAGCCAAGTAATAATATCCCTGCTTTGAGGTAGGAAGAGAAGGGAGGTGGCATGGCTTGTCCAAAGTCCCACAGCGAAACAGCAGGTCCGAGTGCTCTGTGCCCTGCCCCGCACTTGTGGGGGTACCCAATGAGGGAGATCTTGGCCCAGGAAGGGGATAAGGACCACAGGATGCTGCCCAACCCCTCTGCTCAGTTTGGGGTGGTGGCAATGGGTGACAGTGCAAGGTCTAGTGATGGCAGTGGTGACCCCAGGGACCGCCAGGCTGCAACTGCCCAACATCTGGATGAGCGGGTGGAAGAGGCATATGGATCTTGACAAACTCGTGGGAGAGCAATAAATAAGATGACAGGTCTGAAAGGGATGATTTACGAGGAATATTAAGAGTTGTAATCCTGCCTGTCCTGGCCACCCCTCAGGGAGGCAGGGTGATGACAGGGACCCAGATACATCACAGACAGGCAGGCTTCACTGGGGCCAGCGCTGACATCTCTGAGCAGGAGGGCTGGAAGTAGTTTTGCCTCCCAGGGTTCTGGGCAGCTGGTACAGAGACACAGACAGATCTCAGTGGTTGCCTGGAGATGGGATCCCACAGGGATGATCTCTGTGGTCCTCAAGGCCTCTGGTTGCTGCTCCACTGAGCACCCTTCCCTACCCTTTCCTCCATCCCTGCCTGAATGGACCACTTGCCTCCCATCCTTGGGGTCCTGCAAAGAGCACAAGGGGCATGTGCTGTGGTTTTGGACACTGATGGGACATGAGATGTCACCAAGCAAGAAGGACATGGCAGAAGAAGGTGACCAGCAGAAAGCTGGAACTTCAACCACCAGAGCTGGAGCAAACTCTGGTATTGATAGTAAAAGGGGTAGAACTGCATTGCAACAGGGGGAAGGCTGCATGGAATCATTAACATCTGCAACAGCACACACAACCCTGGCTCCTTTCCCATGCATGAAGAGGTGAGGAGCAAGGAACTCATCCTCATCCCCTCCTTGGGGATGCCCCATGGGGGAGCAGCAGCACATCAATGGACACAGTGTGGTTCTACACACGTGAAAACCAGACCCAAGTCAAAACTCCCAAACCCTGATTTGATCCTGCAGTAAGCACCATCCTGTCATTTTATGGCTGTGCTGGTATGTTCTTCCTCCCAGACTGTAGCCAGATCCCTGCTCACTGAAACAAACCACACAGCACCCAAGAGCATCCACACCCACCAAGCCCCCAGAATGGGGGACTGACACCTGCTTGTGCCACACTGAGACCAGAGAGCAGCAATGTTGACATTAAGCAAGGAGATAGCTGCAAACCTTCAGAAGGCTGCAAAGAAATGCCCCCAAACCAGTCTCTGAGGAGAAAGGAGGAAGGGAAATGGGCACAGCCACCACTGCAGAGATGGTGAACACCTTCCTGTCACTGCACTGGTCACCAGAACAGATCTGTTGCCATCACCTCCCCAGAATTCACTCCCGTTGGTGCATCCCTTACCAGGGGCTGCTGGTATCTCTGCTGCCTCGCTGGCCATGATGAGGGACTCAAGGATCCTTGCACGGAGCTCAGGGCCCACCTCAGTGCTGTGGGGAGAAGAAAGGGGGGGATCTGTGAGGGTGGCAGCAGCTCAGCCCCACCAGAGACCCCCACACCCCTGGGACAGGAGCCAGTCACCCCCATGGATCTCCTGTGGGACTGGAGCAATGCTCCACATCCCAGTTCCATGTGTGCCATCAGGCCTGGTCACTGTGCAAAAGAAGAGATGGGATGGCTTAGGGTCCTTCCCAACCCTAACCATTCCACGGCAGAGCATCACACATCAGAGATGGGGGCTCCCACCTCTGGACTCCCCCTTTGGAAAACCCAGTGCTGAGCTGCTGATGGGCTCTCACCAAGCAAATCCAGTTTGGTTTGGTGCCGGGCTATGGGCACCTGTCCCTCATCCATCCCATCCCATCCCATCCCATCCCATACATGGAGGGGCACCTCACCTGAGCAGGGCGA
>NDXB01003739.1:82101-98686 GCA_002631895.1 Agapornis roseicollis | reverse complement strand
CCATCCCATCCCATCCCATCCCATACATGGAGGGGCACCTCACCTGCCTGCAGCAGGGCGAAGGAGCAGCTCCCCAAACTGCTCGCCGAGGAGCCGGGGCGAGGGGCGGCTCCGCTGCGTGCCCTGGCAGAGGTGGCAGAAGTGGCAGAGAAGCTGGTGCAGGAGCTGTGCCTGGGGCTGTGACAGTGCCGGGAGGGCCAGCAGGGCTCTGGCTCGCTGGCCACACTCCTCCAGGCCCGAGGTCTCTGCAATGGAGGGGAAACAGAAGGAGAAAGGTCAGGTTGGGAGGCTGTGGCATCCTCTTGCCTCTCGTGGGAGACTGGTGCCTACCAGTACATGTGATGTGACAGGTCTCTGCTCCCCCAAAACCTGACCTCAACCTCTGCCCTCAAAACCATGACTATGTTTTGCAGCCCATCTCTCCCCACAGACAGGCTGTGAGGCACATGGGTACCACAGGAAGTGAAGGGCCCATAGAGGTGATGCCCTGAGGGTATCAGCCACTTCTTGCTGTGGGCTCCCAACCCCGTTTACTCACTGACACCACTCCAGATCAGTGAAGGTGACTGCAGCACATTCTGTCTCTCAGCACAGCCAGGGATGGAGCATAGGGAGCTAAGCTGCTCACCTAGCAGGGGCTGAACCTAAACACCCCGCACTGCTGCTCCAACTAAGAACAGCAAAAACCCTGAACTGATGCACAGCAAGGCCATGGGAAAGGCAGAGCAAAGCAGAGATGGGGGAATAGGCACCAGCTGGAAGATCTGCCAGATTTAAAGGCTCAGCCCTCCCCTGCAGTAAAAGCAAACTGGGAGGGAAAAGGGGTTTTAGGGGGGAAAAAAGCTACATTTGTGTTGACAGCAGCCCCTGCATCCCTCCCAATGTGGCCTCACATCCCAAGATGCAGCAGCAGGGAGGGCTGACTCTCGAATTGCCCATGTGAATAAAAGCAGGCACCTAATGGTGTTGCACACCACAGAGGTGCTGCCAGAACCTCTGTCCCAGCTGCCTCAAGCAGCCCTCAGCCCTGCAGTGTTCCCACCAGCATCCCCCCACATTCCCAGTGCCCTCTGACAGCCTTGGCTGGGGCTCCCCTGTCTTGTGAGCTGTGAGATCAGCGGCCTGGGACCGCAGTCCTGCCCTGGGCATGGGAAGCAGCTGCTCTGCAGCTCCATCCTCCATCCCTGCCTTGGCCTGGCCTTTCATCTGTGGGGGACAGGGAGGTCCCCAGGGCTGCATTGCCCTCAGCTGGCTTCAAAGCCCAGCTCGGCTGGGGCTGACTCAGCTCCTCATGGCTCTTTGCAGCAGGGCTGAGGCTTGGCTGACGCCCAGCCAGCTCCCGGCATCCATCCTTGGGGCTGGAGTGCACCAGACCTGAAGGGGTCTGTGATCCCCTTCAAAGCAGGTCTGCAACGCGGATGGGATGGTGATGGGGTGCTTGTGTGCCTCCATATCCAACAAGCAGCTCCTATGGGATGTTTGGCTTTGCTTCAGGCCACCCCTACCCCAATTGGCTGCTTTTTGTACCCTGGGGATGCTGCGGGGGGGAAAGTCCACATCCAAATGGGGGATGTTTTCCATCTCCTTTTGCAGGTGGTCAGCCCACAGCCTGGAGCAGAGCAGCAGGAGCCTGGCTGCAGGGCAGGCTGCCAGCCCCCAGCACCATCTCCTGACAGACTTGTGCTTCTATTTTCTCCCTAAAGCCCCACAGAAATCCCCATCGGTTTCGCCTCTGCTCTGCCCCCTCCTCCTCCCCCTGCACCAGTTCCTTGTGCTCCAGCACAGGCTTCAGGGAAAGGCGCTTCCCTTTGAAGTCACTTAAAGAGGCAACCCAGCTAATTGCTTCCTAATTGCGTTTTTATCCTTGGAAGGGAGGCAGCCTTTGATTTCTCCTCTTGACTGGTGAGGGGAAGGCAGCTTCTCCGTGCCACCGGCCCCGGGAGTATTTCTCCTGGCTCTGAGTCTCTGTGCAGGGCAGGGAGGACAGGGTGTGAGTTATCCCTTTTCTTTTCCTTGTATCCCTCCTGCCACACTGAAGGCCATAAAGAGCCTGTGACCTTTTCCCACCAGGACATAGCAAGAAAAGGCCGTGCCTGGCCTCTTAAGGCAGACAAGAATATGATCTGTTCATGTAGAGGTGGCACATGGGGATGGAGGATACTGCAGTGATAGATGATGAGAGCTGGTTTGAGGGTGGCAAGGGGTTCAGGTCCTAGCTAACACAGTGGGCAAGGGCTTTGTGTTTGCTTGGTGATGCCCACAGGGCCTCGGGCAGGCAGATGCTGATCAGCTCTGCGAGGATGCATTTGAAATGGGCTGTGGTCCAGGCTCCCTCTTGGGATGGAGCATGGACTCTGCTGGTGTGGGTACCAGCCCTGCCTGCTTATTTGAAAATGTATAGTGAAATCAACCCAAACCCTCGTCAGTCTGGTACACTTACACAGAGGCTGGGGACCTACAGGCACTTCCTGACAGCGCTAAGCTGGAAAAGCAGGGAATTTTCTATGCCCATATAAAGCCAAGAGTTAATGAGATTACAGCAAAAAATTCCCGGGAAGCCCAGCCAAACTATTATAATAACGCTTTCTTCTGGGGCCAGCATCACCCAGCCCTGGCAGCCGCCTGGCCAGGCAGGCAGCACCTCCTGGTCTGGGCACTGCACCATGCTGCACTGGGGGAGAAACTGACTGCAGGGCTCCCCTTGCTCCCGAAAGCTGCGGTGGTACAGGGGATGCTTCCATTGTCCTTAGTGCAGCATCAAGCAGGCGATGGGGTGAGGAGCCATCCTGGAGGTGCATTGGGAAAGCTGCTTCACAAAGCATCTTTAGCCACATAAACATTGCAGGCACAGGGTGAGCCCGGCTGCGCTTACCTTGAGCCATGTGGATCAATTCGCTGTAGAGAGCCGGAGGGATCAGGGGTGATGGGAGCTCCTGGAGGTACCACTTCAGAGCCTCCGCCAGCGTCTGGGCCTCGTACAGGTCCATGTCCACAGCTGAGGCATCTGCAGGGAGACACAGCAGGAGCCCTTAGCCCATGGTGCTGCTCCTCAGAGCTCTTCCATCCCTGCGAGCTCTCCTCTGGACATAGGTGCTGATTTCTCCACTCATTCCCACCTTTCCCAGGAGTGGCATCCTGTGATTTCACTGCCAGCATCCCCAGCAAATATTCCTGCCCCGGTTTCCACTGGCCCTGATTTCCATGTGCCTATGGAAAGCATGAGGCAGCATAACTATTTTGTGTGAGCTATACATCCAACTATACAAGGGGCTTTTGCCATACCACCGTGGTCCCACTGAAGGATGGGCACTCATGGGATGGGCTGAGCAGCTGCCCTAAGGCACCCTCTGGCCATCAGGACCAGGCACCATATGCCAAGCCCAGCCCTGGAGGAACTTCTTGGAAAATGCATCCATGTACCAGGGTTATGGTCCCCAGGCAATGCATGTTGCTAAAGGCCCACATCACCTCTAGCAAGGCCAAAATGCCCAACCAACATCTATTATCCCAGCTCTGAAAGGCAGCTGCTCTGGTGAAGGATGCTCCAGTGAACAGGGACCTGGGCTTGGAACAGGGTCAGTGCTCCAAGCAGCCATGTCCCACGGTCCAGCAGGAGGCAAAGAGTTGGATGCATCTGTCTGAGCGCCATGGCTGGGCTGGAATGAGGGCATTGCTTCACCACGGTCCAGGGGGAAGAGCCCTTTCAGCATCCTTCAGTATTGCCTCATGCATTTGTCTTGGAGGTCTCTCAGCCTGGTCGGGCCAGGAGGTGGCTGCCTGGAGGGTGATGATCCCTTTTGCAGAGATCTGGAGGTTTCAAAATCTGGCTTTGATTCGAACTGGAGTCATGTGCAATGTTTTGAAATTCTCCTCATAGGAGAAACCTTGGGGGGATTGGTGGGAAAAGAGAAAGCCCGAGATAGTTGGGATTGTTTGAAACGGTTCATTCGGAGAAACCGAATTCCTCACCTCTTCTGAGTTAGAATATGGGAAAAAGAACAGATTTTTCGCTTTCTTGATGATGAGGTGTCAGGCCCCAAGGGGCCGGGTGTGTTGTGGTTGAGACGTTTGGCTTGCCCTGCATTTAGGCACTTTCCACTCCTCTCTTTGTATCTTCACCCCCAGCTTCAGCTTTGCTGAAGTCGGTGCCATCCTAGGAGATGCTCTATCTTGAGTTTCCAACCATTTCAGCTGACCACATGTGGCTGTGCTACCTTCTGGGGTGATAAACCCAAAAGAGCAGGGGAAAGCTATTTCCTAGGGCATGACTGGCTGGGCTGGGCTGGGGAGCAGCTCCCCAACTCACAGCAAAGGCTGATTTGGGGCACCTTGGCCTTGATCTCCCCTCCATAGGGCATCTCCACCATGGAGCAGGCAGCTCTGGAGACTGCCTGCCACCTCCTCTGTCTGCTCAGGGACAAGAAGCCATGGTGGGTCTCTTATGGCCAGTGCCTGCCATTTGGCTTCGAGACCAGAGTGAAAACAGATTGACCAATGCCTGAAGCGAAGCCTTTACCCCAGCCATTGGAGACACTACCTCATTTCCAGGAGCAAGCACCCGGCTTGCTGGGAGCTGTGCCCGAGACAGATGCCACTGTGCTGGGGCAGGCAGCTATCCAGAGTGGTCAAACATGACCCGAGACAAAGGTGGATGCTGCCTTTATAGAATCATAGAACAGTTAGGGTTGGAGAGGACCTTAAGATCATCCAGTTCCAACCCCCCTGCCATAAGCAGGGACACCTCACACTAAACCATGTCACCCAAGGCTTCATCCAACCTGGCCTTGAACACTGCCAAGGATGGAGTGCTCACAAACTCCCTGGGCAACCCATTCCAGCTTTCTGGCATCCTGCACTGTCACAGCATCACTCCATGGTGCACTCTGCCCCCAGCATCCTCAAGCTGGGCAGGGCTGTGGCAGTGTTCACCTGCTGCAGCCCAGCCCCACTCTGGTCTATGCAGATGCTCCCATCTCCCAGCCAGCCATGCTTCTGGACTTTTCAGCTGGGTGAAAGGATTATTTCTGTTGGGATTTATGGGCCAATTCTGCATTTTTGCTTGCACATGCCCTGGAAAAGTGAGCTGGCAAGTTGGCTCCAGCTGGGCAGGGGAAGTAGAGCAGGGTTGGGGATCCCACAGGATGCTCCAACCCTCGTTTTGGGCTGAAACCCTGCAGTGCACAGCTGAAACCCAGTGATGGTTCTGGATGGGGTCTCAGCATCTCACTGCTTGGGCAAGCAGCTGCATTGAACAGAGCTGCTCCCATCAGCAAGGTGCAAACTCCAAACCCCTTCTCACCCAGGGCAAGCTTGGGTGCTCTGCTTTGCCTGACACAGAGGTTTCTGCAGGGATCTGTCACTTGCCTTAAGGATGCTGGCGTGGATTGGGAAGAGCAGCCGCAAGCTGCAGCCGTTCAGGAAAGGGGCTGCTGCTGGGCACTGGCCCCAGGCGATCAGCCCTGGGCTCCACCATGGCCTAATTAGCTCAGTTGCATCATTAGGCATAGGCTTGGAGGGGAGTTCAAAGGGAAGACTCAGCCAGTTTCAAAGCAAGACTCAAAAACAGATTTACATCCGGAGAGAGACGTGATGGGGAGACCATGGGGAGACAGGGGCTGATTTTCCTTGGCACCTTGGCTAGAAATAGACATTAGCCCATTGCCCCCATCCTCCTGGAATGGCATCCTCCTGCCCCAGCTTCTTCTGGGGCTGCTGTGGTGAGCTGGGCTCCCCATTAAGCTGAGAGCACAGCTGGGGTGCTCCAAACTGCTCCCCAGCGCAGGCTGTGTCCCAGCATCTTGGGAAGGTTCAGCCAGCAGCTGGGGAAGGGTTAATCCTGCAGCCTTCCCAGCCAATTATGCCGGCCTGACCCCATGGATGCTGCTCTCCCCGTATCAGAGGGAGATGATAACCAGCTATAAGAAGTTAATGATGCTGCAGGATGAGTCAATGCTCTCCCGCTGCTCTCCAGATGTTCCGATCTCTTCCCCAAGGGAATGATGGAGGGATTCCATCTGCCTGGCACAAATAGAAGGAAGACACCCCAAAAGCCCAACCTCACCCCCCTACCAACCTCCTCAAGCACACAACCTGCTTGTTCTCCTGCCAGCAGAGCAAGCAAGCAGCTGGGGACCAGTGGGGAGCATCCACATCGCATGGGGGATGAAAAGCAGGAATAAATTTGGGGCTGGGGAAAGGGTGCACATGATGACCACCAGCCCAGAAGGAAAAGCAGTGGGTGCTCCCAGCCGCTTCCCACCTGGATGCCAGACCCATATCTGGACCTGACTTTAATACTGACTTAAATACCCTTTCCAGACCTTTTAGGTTTAATTGCCAGCTGATACTGCAGAGAAGTCCTTGTTGTCTGGTCCTTGGGTCTATACCTTCCCCTCCGTATGGATGCTACCTGCACAAGGACCTGTACCTCCCCTGGACCTGACCAAGCATTTGAGGCTCCTGGGCAGTGTGGGTTTACTGGGGCACTGTGCACTGAATCAGGGGCTATCTCCCCAGCTAGGATTCATTATCACTGTAATATCCTTCAGCCAACCCACTGGTACCTTGTGCTGGGGACTGGGCACTGCCAGGACATTAACATCCACATCCACATCCCCTACCCATGCACAGCAGCTCCTGCTAGCTCCAAACACCTTTCCACCTGAGTTTCACCCCTGACTTGCACTCAGCCAGGGCAGGGGTGCTGCAATCCCCTTTCAAGGGTGCCCAGTGAGGCTGCCTTCCCCTGCCTCTGCTTCCCAAAGCCAGTTCCCTTCCTCAGTTTCCCAGCAGCTACGGGAAGGGATGGCAAAATCTCACCCCCCGTTCACCCCGCTGGGTTTGGCAGGGATGTGTGTCTGCTGCTGTTTATTTACCCTTCTTTCATCACCACCAAATATAAGAGATGAGCTCATGCCTCTCGCCAGGCTCTGATGACACGGGGTTTATTTCCACTGCAGGTATAAATAAAAAGCAGTGCGGCAGGCACCGGGGCGCCTTGTCTTCGGGAGTAAAGTCATTGTGGTGGGGTTAATAGCCTGGCCAGGGGAAAACAGAGCCTCTGGGGGCCTCACACCCCCTCTGGCATCCCAGGGATGGGGATACGCTCCCTCTCTGGGTATCCATGCTGTGATGATGGGGGGAGCGGTGTGTGGTTGCTCTTCACCCCATCCCAGCCCTTTCTGCCCAGCAGCAGCCCCGGTGAAGCTCCGGGGCCCACCACCACTCGCTAATCCCCACCGAGACCTGACCTAATTCCCGGGCATGTGAGCGTGTCTCCAGGCAGACTGCTCTGCACCGGGGCCCGGATCAAAGCGTGCAGGATGGCAGCGCAGGCACGGCACGCCTGGAGACACCGGCTCCAATCCGCCTCGCGCTGCTGCCGGATTCGCCCCAGCACCCAGGGATGCAGGCAGCTCCTGACCGGCCCTGACAACAGTGGAGGCTTTTCATAGTGCTGCCTGTGCATACGGGGAAGGGTCTCAGGATTCACGTCTGCAGCTGGACCCCAGAGTCTGGATCAGGGCATCCGTTATCCAAACCGTGGGAGGTTTCGGTGCTTTGCCACCAAACCGAAGGGGTTCAGTCCCATCTGAGCCAACAGAGCACCCAGGGAGCCATGCAGAGGGGACAGTCGGCAGGGTCTCTGTGCCTTATTGCCATCAGAGAGGAGGGATGGGGATGCAGACCACCCCTACCCAGCAGTGGCAGAGTGGTGCCAGACACTGCCTGCAGGACTGTACAGCTATCCCCATGCCAAGCCTCCCCCAGCTTGGATCTCTGTGCTCCGACAGGCTCCAACACCCACCAGATCACCCACCCACCAGAGCAGCTCCCAAGTTCAGTGTCAGCCTTGAGAAGAAAGCTGTCTGGTACACATCAGGGGGAGAGGGGTACAGGCAGGACCCTGAGCAAACACGGGGTGAATAGATATCACCCCTGGGCACCGGAGGTGCTCGTAAACCTCTGTCTGCAAGCACCAGGTGATTTGCCTCATCCCCTGTGTTCCAAACAGCCCCTGAACCACACAGAGGGGACAGCAGGAGTGCTGGGGCCTGGAAACCCTTGGGGTTACCATGTGGCCCTGGCACGACGGTCACAGAGATGCCCACAGCTATGAAGCAGCCTGGTACTGCGGGGAGCACCGGGTGCAGCCAGGATGATGAGTGTTGCACTGCTGCTGCCATTTAAAGATGTGCTCTCCTCTCTTTCAGCTGCCCATAGCCCGCAGTGGGGCTCCTCCCTGCCTCATCCCCTGCAGTGCTTTGGTGAGTCCCCCCCAGCCCCCGTGGGACTGTGGCTTTCCACTAAGTCCCTTTCCAGAGCCGCCACGTGATGCTGGCTCCCGTGTTCAGCTGTGTTGCGTGGCCCTGGGCTCCTCTTGGGATGTGAGGGTCTGAACCGAGTGCCGAGTGTCCTAAACCAAGTCATTGCCCTCTGGAGCCAGCACAAGCTGGCTGTGAGCCCATCCATCCTTCAGTCCCTGCTGCACCCACTGGAGCTGGTGGTGTCTCGGTTCACAGACCCTCCGTTATCCATGAGCTCTGTCTTTGCTTTCCTGATCTTTCACCTATAAATATCTTTTCTTGCATTATCCATCATGGAAATACCAAGTTTGGTGCACAGGCTGCAGAGCCACCATCCTGCAAGATGTCACTATCACTGGGACAGGGACAGGCTCAGCCCAGGCTGCAGAGCCACATGGAGCCATGCTGCATCCAAATCCACTGTGCCCAACACTGCTGCAACCCCATGAGGATGGAAAACCTTCAGCCCAAAGCCTATGGGATATTCAGCTTGGAGGCTGCCCCATCAGGCTTACCCCCATGAGTAGGGAATCTGGAAGGGCCACGGATGGTGAAAGGTTTGATAAGCACAGCTCAGCCCCAGGGCCACAATCCCCAGGGCAACCAGGATCGCTCTGACCTGCATGGCTCCTTGTCCCCAGAGAAACCTGCTCCTCCCCACCAGCAGTTCAGATACTCTTTCAGTGTAGAAAACACCCTGTTTTCACCTGCATCTTAAGGTTTAGGGGTTAGAAAAGCAACACCCAAACTCTTACAGCCCCTGCTCCTTCTTCCTTGCACTCTAGCACGTTTCTTGCCACCTCTGCCAAACACCAACGTGATTTGGGTATTTGCAGGGAAGCTGAAACTCCCAGTGGGATCCTGGTTTTCCCCTCATCCGAGACACAGTTCAGTTCCAGCTACTGCCAGTCCCGGCTCTGATTTCTCCTTGTTCCCTAAGATGGAGCTTGACTTTTGCAGGCGGGCTGGGAGAGATGGGGTGCTGCAGGGATGGATCATCAGGAATGCAGGAGGAAGAGAAACACAACCCTTGCTTCTGCCATCTCGTGCGTGGGGCATGCAAACTCCCATTTTCTGGCAGAGAAGTTTTACTCCACCAAATGCAATGCAAGGGCTTGTGTGGCCCTTGGTGCTCTCCTGAGAGATGCTCTCCTGTCCTCCCCAGACCACTAGAGACCTGGGGTAGCACTGGGTCTCTGGTCTGCAGGAGGCTATGGGGATGCAGACTGCCAAGCCTGTGCTCTGCTGGGATGCTTGGCCCTATTAGGAACATCATCCCCATCCTGTTTGCAGATCATCCTTCTGGGAGGGCTGAGCACCTTTAGCTGAGGTAGCAAATACGTGACATGTCCTACCCCCTCCAGCCAGCTCTGGGGAGCTTTGGCTGTGGCCAGCTCAGTGTCAGGTCCTAGAAGAGATGGGGGGCTTGGGAGCATCAGGTCACTCTGGGCTGTTGGGGATTTACCAAGCTTTCAAACGGTTTGAAAACCATGATGGCAATTCCCTGCCGGTGCTGTGTTCTGCAGTGGGAGATGAAAACCTGGATGGACCCAGCAGCTCCAGCTCAGGCTCTGGCAAAGCCGGTGGATTTTGCCCCTGGGCTGGGGTTCTCTCCCAAGGCTGGGCAGGAGGATTTCGATAGTGACTGCTGTGGGGCTGCCGGGGAGCCTTGTGCCTGCTTGGGATGCTGCGGGATGAGCAGAGGATCTGTAACTCCTGCGTGCTCGGAAAGCAAAGCATCCTCCCCGTGCTGCTGTCACTGCCCCTGCCCAGCCTGGGCACCAGTGCCCAGGGCAGCCGAAACAGCGGGGATTGCTCTGCGGATGCCTTCACCTCCTCAGCCGGCAAGTCTGGGCCGGGGAACTCGGCTGTGCTCAAGGACACCCCTTCCTCTGCCTTCCCCACACCGCAGCAGGGGCTTCTGCAAGAGGAGAAGAGCGGGTGTGGGGTGCACTGTGCCCCACATCACCCCTGGGCGAGCAGCCCTGGGACCCGCAGCACCTTTTCCCCTGCATCCCTCCCTTCGCCGCAGCCCGGGCCCGGCGGGGACTCGTCTCCCGGTGCGCGGGGAAGCGATGAGGTCATGCTGCTTAATATAGCGATTTCATCACAGCCCTTCTCCCCAGCAACACGGCCCGGCTGTCGCCGGCTCCCGGCGCTGGCACAGCCACCGGCCGGCCCCCCCTGCCGAGCCGAGCCGAGCCGAGCCGAGCCGAGCCGGGGTGCCCGTCTCCCGCGGTGCTGTGTCCCAGGGGCAGGCGGTTGGGGGACGCGGTGGCACACCCGGGCCGTGCCTGGAGCCACAGTGCCGCCCTCCGGGCACCGCGGCCTGGAGGAGGGAGATGCTGGACGCAGCCCCCACCAGCCCAGGTTGGAGCCGCACACTGGATCCCTCACGTCCCCAGCACCCCAGTGCCATTCCAGCCGCGAATCGCGGAGCAGCGGTGGGAAGTGGGTTTTCCCTCCTCCCCGTCCTGTTCGTGCCCGTTCTCCTAAAAATTAAGCTTTTTCTTCCCTTTTCCTCACCCACAAGAGGCTTCCTCCCTGCCCTCTTTTGCAAGCAGGAACCCTACAGGTTTGCAAAACAAAACCTTTTTCTCCCTAAATAAATAATAGTGTTCCTAGTGAAGTGCCCCAGCACCACACCTGCATCCCTCTTGGCACCATCACGCTGGGGTATTGGGGGAATTGAAGAAGCTTACATGGAGGCAGGACCTTACAAAGCCGTAAGAAGGCTGGAGGCAGTAATCCATCCCTGCTGTGCCTGGTTACATGGCTCGTCTAGTAGCAGCACCCCCAAACCCTCTTCCCTCCTGGGATATGGGGAATGGTGTGGCTCTGGGACTTACCTGTCAGAAGAGCTTGCTTCAGCTCAGCATCCCCCAATGAGCTGGGGCCGGGTCTGTAGAGCATCTCGCTGTCGAGACCTGAGGAGCAGCCAGGAGAGAGGGGTCAGTCCTGAGCCCCACATCCTCCCCTCCAACACAATGGAAGCTGGCAGGGGCTCAGACCACCCCCCCTCCCTCGCCCTGCCCAGGGTACCGGCTGTGTGGGGAGAGATTTGGCTTTAGTGATGCCCTTAAGGCATCTGCAAACACGGACAGAGCGGGTTGCTGTGTGTGTGCACCCATATACGAGCCATGGAAGGACACCACGGCTGCCCATACCTTGTTTTTCCAGTGCCTCGATGAGCCTGGCCACAGTTGGCAGCGCCTGCTCCGGGAGAGTGGGGTGCTCAGTGAGATCTGCCTGCCCAGGGAGCCCTGTGATGGAAAGATGTGGAGAAGGGGCTTGGAAACTCCTGCCTGCAGGAATTCCAGCCTCTTTCCTCAGCTGCACCAGGACAAGATCAAGCTGCTGCTTTGGCACAGCCACGACCAACACTTGGGCTCATGTGTGTCCAATTTTGGAGAACTTCTCCCTGATTTTATCCTCTTTCTGCAGTAAGAGTCACCGCTGGGGGCTGAGCTGCTTGCTGAGATGCAGAGATCTGCTCTAACCCATGCCCTGCCCATGGGGAACATCCCACCCTGAGCATGGCCAAAACCCCTTCCCCACCCCTCCTCCTATGGCACCGATGCTGCCCCTCTCATCACCCACAGCCCTTAATGCCACAAGGCAGGAGCTGGGGGACCAGATCCATACCCACCACAGACAAGGCTCCCTGCATCACTCACCCGCTTGGATTCTCTGGTGTCTACAACAGGGTTAAGCACAAGCCCAGGGAGGCTCCCTATCACCCCAACAGATAAACCCTACCCTTCCTGTGCAGGTAAGACCCAATGGAGACCCTTTCAGTGCAGTGCTGGATTGAACACCCCCCTCCCACCCTTACAGGTCCTGAGCCCCCCAGGAAGGCAGCAGGCAGGGAAGAGCTGGCAGGGGCTGCCGTTGGCTGCAGCACATCAGAGCTGCGTGCGACCGCCGGGGTATGGACAGCATCTGGAAATGCTGATGTGCCAAGAGCCCTTTCCCTGTTTTATGTGGCAAGTGGGTCTGTTCAGCTGGAAATACATAAAACCCCTTATAGCTAATTAAATAAAGCCTGAATGTGAGTTTTCCTCCCAGCGATGCACACTCCAGAGCAGCCAACTCCCTTGTTAAGTTCATTCTGTCTTCGGCTTTTGCTATGGGGCAGAAGGCAGGGAGCTCATGTGTGAAGCCAAAAATCCCATAACAATTTAAGGAATGAAAAAGGCAAAGAAAATAAAAGGACTTCGGACAAAAAAAATTAAGCCTTTGACCTTTTGCAAAAACACAACCTGGTTGCAATGGATCCAGGCTCTGATCTTTGCCATGGTGATGCCCTGGTGCTGCCTGGAGAGCAGGGAGGGATGCAAACCTCTACTGAGCAGTGGCGGATGCAAGCTTAGCAAGAGGGTCCCCTTTGCTGCCCAGTGGGGATGTGTGGATGCCTTGGGTGGGAAAACTGAAGATTTCAGGGTTTAAAGCAAAGTGTGTGGTTGGGAACCCATGGAAAATGTCCTCATTGCATGGGTGGACTTTTAATTAGGGAAAACTACGCTTTGGCCTCCAAGCTGAGAGGGAAAAGGTGCTGATGGCAAAAAATGTCTGTTTCTCCTTACTATTAACAGCAGGAATGGTCCAAAGCTCACTTTGGAGCTTTAGCCCATCCTGTCTCTGCGGAGTGCTGGGCTGGAACCCAGCATCCTGATGCACCACTTTCTCCAACCCTGGATGGAGTGGAGGTGATGCCACCCAGGACAATCAGGCAGGGGCAAAACATCTGAACCCCTTGGAAGGCCGCTGGGACTTGGACCCACTGCAGAGACCGTTTTAGGGTGTTATTTAATGCAAATAAAGACCATTCCTCCTTGCAGAGCCAGCCCTGGCTCCAGGGCATGGCTGGATGATGCAGGGTTTCTCTCCCATTCAGGGTTCACCCCATAACTTCATCCTTCTCAGGGTTCCTGGGTGGCACAGGGGCTCGGTGGGCAGTAAGGGCACTCAAGGCAGCACATTGCCGTTGCAGAAGAATAATCGTTTGGGATGGCCAAAGAGCCACGTCCCTCAAAACTTCCAGCTGGAATGGAAAAAATATGGCAAGAATTTTCCAATACTATTAAAAAATGAAAAAATTCCCTTTTCTGTCAAGAGGACGCTGAGGTTTTTACTCTAAGGGAAACCTCACCAGGCAGGAGGTTTGGGTTTAAACAGACATAAACCGGCGCTCGCTGCTTTGCTGCTGCAGAAAGAGGCGGTCGTGGGCCATGAGTGTCCCCTGCTGAGGTGTCTGCACACCCTGGACAGCGGGACAGGACACAAGGCCATGGCCAGAGCATGTCCTGAAGATGGCAGCACCCTCCTCCACCTGCCCCAAACCCTGGGTCTGCTGGAGTTTTCCTATTAATAAAAGGGGGTGGGTGGGGGAATCAATCTCAGTTTTACACTGTTAGGGGGTAATCCTGGCCCCAGGCACACGCAGCCTGCACCTTTTACATGGGCCAGGCTGTGCTTTGCTGTTGAGGATGTGCCGCAGTCTGTAGGGCATCAACTGCCCCCGGGCATCACAGCCCCTCAGGGAGGAGCCCATTAGCACCCTCTGCATGGGGCAGGCATGACGCAATGGTGATGGGCAGCAAGAAGGCAGCTTCATGCTTCTCCTTGGCAAATAAGACTGGAGAGCCCTTGGGTCTGCTCCTGCCTGACGAGAGTTGTCCACACTGCAGCACCAAGTTTGCTAGGGTTCTGCATGCCAAACAGCGAGGGACACTGAGCTTGACGGGGAATGGGGCTCAAACCCCTTGTCTGCCAGGGTAAGCACCCCCAAAATGCGGCTGGCTCCCTCCTGCAAAGGCAGCACCAGAGCTGCGCACTGATCCTCAGCAGCACTGGTGCACTCAGAGCATCGGTCATGGAGGAACACCTGTGTTGCAGTGAGGGAATGCAGAGAGGGTCCCAGCATCTTCCTTGTGCTGTTGGAGGGGTCTGAACTTCCAGACCCACATGGCAGCCCCATATGTGGTGATGGATGGTGTCAGGGAAGGAGCTGCCCCATGCCAGCTGAGTCCTGCTGTGCTCAGTCCAGGGGCAAGGTGGTCCTCACCCTCTTAAATCACGGTGGCAAAGGGGCCTTAAATCATATTTTGGAGGGAGACGGACTCCTCATCAGTGGGTGCTCCTCTAAATCCTGGTCCAAGGTACCTCCAATGCAAGGCAAGCATCAGAGGTAAGCCTCTCCAGTTACACATACGTGCCTTGGTCCCAGTCTGGTTTAGGAGTGTGTCTGAGGTACCAGACCATGAGCTGGGCAGGTTCGGGGCAGCTGTGTCTAAAGGTGACGCTGCTCTCCCAAGCCCCAGGCGCACACGGAGCCATTCCTCCCTCCATCACATCCCAGAGAAGGGAAGCACCACAGCTTGGTGTAACTGGGAGGGGGGGTTTCTTTGGGGTTTTGGTTGGTTTTTAGCTCGGGTACATTATGTAACTGCTGTGAAATTCCTCCCAGCCCCAGCGCACTTGACTGCGGTGAGTGGCGAGGGCAGAGCTGGCTGCAAGATCCCAGCAGAGAAATGACCAGAGGTCCCCATGCCAGAAGGGCCCTGGCTGAATTTCCCCCCTCCCCAGCACTGCGCTGCAGCCCCCAGGGATGGAGAAACTCCCCAAGAACCAATCCCTTTGGTTGCTGAGATCCTCCCCCGTCCCAGTGTGCACACAGTGACAGTGAGGCCAGGAGCTGGCTGGGGGCCAGTGCTTGCCCGGGCACCGAGAGCAGCCGGATTCGGGTGCCGCAGTGACGGGGAGAAGAGCAGTTGGGGAAGGAGATTCCTGAGGGCCACCATGGGGCTTTCTACTCCTTGCTGGGGGGCCAAAAGGCTCCTGCATCTTCTCCTGTGCTGTCATAGACACAGACCCCCTTGGACACAGCCAGCCTGGGATATTGATGAGGAGCAATCCCTGCAGTGTATTTGTCTGCAGGCAGTAGCGATACCTGGGGTACTCCCTGCCCCTTCTGCAGCTGCCTCAATGCACCAGGGCAGATAATTCCCAGGGCAGCTCCTCCTTCTGCGGCTGGATGCCCATCCCGAGGGTGGATCCCCACCGAACGCAAGCACCCCACGCCACCCTCACCATCTTGCATTGAGCACCCACCCATAGGATCCCGCTCCCCTGGCACTCACCCCAGGGCGCAGAGGTCCCAGCGGGTGGCGGGGGCAAGGGCCGTGGCCTGGCCTTGGTGGTGGAGGTGACGATGCGCGTGGGACCCAGGTACTCCACGTAGGTGCCGGGGAAGTCTCCGCGCTCTTTGGTGCGCTCGTTGAGGCCGTGGAGCCAACCCTGGGGGCTGCGCTCGTCCCCGTCCTTGTAGCCGGGGCTGCTGAGCAGCCCGGCCCTGCTGACCGTCAGCACGTCCCCGGGGCACAGCGCCAGGTCCTCCTCCCGGTCCTTCTGGTACTCGTAGAGCGCCCGGTACTGCAGCCCATCCGAGGAGGCCATGGTGATGCTGTGTGGTGTGGGTCACGCTGCCTGGATCCAACCAGGCATTAAGGCCTGGGATGCTCACACAGAGCAGGTATGGCAGTGCTGGGGCAACACGGTGCGGATGGGAGTGTTCCCTTCCCTGCACACGCAGAATAGGAATGCCAATGTTGGAAAATCTCCGTGTTGGAGAGCGGCTCCTGACACCTCCAGCCTTGGAATGGCTGCAGAGCAAATTCAGTGCCCAGGGCTCAGCAGCGTTGGCTCAGGTGTGGGTAAGGAGCCTTTTCAAACAGAGGGGAACAAGAGAGGCTAATTGGGGTCCAAATGTGCCATCCTCTTCTCAGCCTGGTCTCATCTGCATGGTGCTGGGACCTCCCTCTCTCTGCCAGAGAGAAAGGCAGCGTCTTAGCGACCAAACTGCTGCCTAATCCCCAGCCCACCACCTTATCCTCCTATCCCAGCCTTTGGACACCGGGGAGAGCCCAAGGGCTCGCTCAGCTCCCGCTTCCCAGGGATCTCCCGCCAGCAGGGCTCGGCCGCTGCACGCAAGGAAAGTACCGGCAAGAGTCTGGAAAGTAGGGCAAGAGATCACGCCACGGGCTTTTAAAATAGACATATGGGCTGAGAAACCGCCTGCCGCACGCAGCTCCCCTCCGGCAGCTCCAGCCTGGCACTGCTGCACGGAGCCGGCGGATGGAGACACAGGATTTTGGGGTGGGTTTGGGGTTTTTCCTTCCTCTTTTTTGGTGCATTTATAGATATTCCTCCATGAGATACATCTTCCCGGGAGGGGGGGGGCGGGGGAGGGGGGATGCTGTGCCGCTGCCGCTGTCCCC
>NDXB01003739.1:19418-82047 GCA_002631895.1 Agapornis roseicollis | reverse complement strand
GGGGGGGGGGGGGGGGGGGGGGGGGGGGGGATGCTGTGCCGCTGCCAACCCGCTGTCCCCCATCTCCCCGCAGGACCCAAGGGAAGAGGGATGGATGGAGGGATGCTGCTGAGCATCGGCAGCGGGGCTGTCGGTGTGTGCATGCATCCCTCCATCCACCCGCCTCCCAGAGCCTTCCCGCTGCTCCCTCCAGCCTTACCGGGCGCGGCGGCTCCCGCGGCGGGAGCGGAGAACGGGAGCGGAGCGGAGCCCCGGCCCCGCCGAGCCGCTCTCCGGCGGTGATGTCAGCGTCCCTCCTCCCCGGTAGCCCCGCANTGGATGATTTCATCCCCAGATGCAGCATCTGCTCCCAAATTGCCTCCTCTGTGGTTGGAAAACCACAGCTGGGGGGGGGGGCTCCATCCATCCTTAGGGATGCTAAATGGGACCAGCACACCATAAACCTCCCCACTCCATAGCAGGCAGCTCTCCCTGCCCACCCACAGAGGACCCCATCCCTTAGCCAGGCTGGAAAACACACACAGGACAAGGCAGGAGCTATCATGGAGAATCCCAGCCCAGGAATTCCTCTCTCATCCTGAACATTTAAATGGTCCTCAGACCCAGGGAATGGACTGGGTACCACATAAAGCAGCACAAGGTGATGCTGCAGGAGCTCCTGCATCCTTAAATGTTAACAAAGCCATAGCTTTGCTGGGGCAATTTAGTGGAGCAGAGAACTTGGAAAGGGCTGGCAGGGTTCATGTGAAAGGAGCCAAGCTCAGCTACAGCAGGGACACACATAAAGCCAGCCTGTGACAACAGCAGCACAGTAACATGCAACAAGAGCATCAGTTCTTAGCTCACTTCCAGCCCAGGGACACTGGGAATGTCTCTGTCCTGAAATGGTTTGTGCCCCAGTGAGTCCCAGCAGAGCCAGTTACAATGGGGCATGGAAAAGATGTCCCAATATTTGGTTGTTTGTGAGGCACAAAGAGGTTGATGGGATGTTCCTGGAGGTGCAGAGGTGTTTTGGGGTTTCTTTAAATCCTTGTTCCTCACACTGACTTCTCCAAACTGGCAGTTGCTCCTTGTCTGTGCTGTGGGTCTGGCACCCTAAAAATAAATGGTACCTGAAACATGGCCTTTGGGAAATACACACTGGAATGAGGTTCAAGAGAAAACCCGAGGTGCTGAGTAAGGCTGAGGAAGCTGAGGCCCAGAGGCCAGCAGAGCGACACAGGAGCTGTACAAGGCCTTCCATCCCATAATTTCAGCAAATGTCCCTCTCCTTTTCCTGCAACACATGGGCTGGCCATGCAGGGCAGCAGCATCCTGGGGGATCTCACCCCAGATGCATACTGCTGGGCCTCTGCTGCTGGCTTTTGGAGACTAAAAGGGCTTTTTCTCTCCCTTGTCCCTTACATGCTGGTACCGTGCTGCCAGGACAGGGTCAGAGCTGGCTGCAAACAGCCAAACACTGCCTTTCCCCGACCCTGCTTCCCTGCCTGGGGCTGTTCCCATTGTGTCCCTGGGCCCCGGAAGAGGATTAGAGCTTGGGAAGCTGGTGAGTGCATCATCACCTGATATTACCACCCACTTTATGATCAATCCCAAATCCAGGCCAGGAATTAATACAGTCCCAGGGCTCTGGGGCAGGGGAGCACCAAGGCATGACATCCATCATCTCCCTTCCCAGGCTGCTGAATGAGATCCCTCTTTCCTAGCAGCAGACATCTTCCCCTCCTAATGTACCTCAAGGTCCCCAAAGCCAAAGGCACCATCCCTTGCTGGACCCAAGTCCCATTGCCCCCTCATTCACCCCAGATGGGGCTGAGCATCACCCCAGCACAGCCAGCTCCTGCCCCAGGGCCCCTTCTTGTTGCTGGCCTCTAATCATTGCCAGAGCACCCCTTACTCCTCACTTCAGGTTCACTGCAGCAGCAGCATCATTCCCCAAACTCACCCACCCTCAGCTGCCCCTCATCCCATTTCACCCCTCCACTGCTATTTTAACCCCCTACCTCATTCAAGTCCAGAGGTGGTGCATCCCTCAGGATGAGCAGAGAGCCCTCAGGAAGCACCCTATGAAGGAGTAAAAGATGCTTCAGCCCTTCACTGCTATTTATTGAGCATGCAGAGGAGCTGCCTGTCAGGCCCTGATTAGCTACAGATCCTTCCTCGTTTGCTTAATGAGCAGCACTCATCGCAGTGAGAGCTTTGCCTTTGACTTGTCTGGTCTCTGCTCTTCTGAGGTGTGCAGGAGGAGGCATCTTACATCCCACATTCACCTTCAAGCCTCCCTTTGCTCATTGTCCATCCGGCCCAGGATGGGGCTATGTGGGGAGAATGACATGTCTCCTTGCTGGGGGCCCTGTGCTCTGCTGTCATTCTCTCCTGGCTGGAGGGACAGCCCTTGGTGGGAGCATCTCCAGGGTCTGCCCAGTGCCATCCCAGCCAGCCCCAAGATGCCTTGGTTGCACTCACCCCGTGCTTCCCGGGATGCTAGCCACATGGCTGTGAATAAATGGAGCATAAATAGAGTTGTTAA
Source organism: Agapornis roseicollis (assembly GCA_002631895.1). Classification (NCBI taxonomy): domain Eukaryota; kingdom Metazoa; phylum Chordata; class Aves; order Psittaciformes; family Psittacidae; genus Agapornis; species Agapornis roseicollis. The sequence continues at coordinate 79,517 of NDXB01003739.1, read as the reverse complement.
TGTGCCGGGCTGGAGTAAGTGAGGTTGTGAAGCCCTTCCCAGCTGGAGAAATCACAGAAACAATGTTTGATTTCAGCTGACATTTCACAGTTGGCTTTTTTGGTTTCATCTCCATTTCCCCCCTCTGGAGAGGGCCACGCTTCACTTTCTCTTCTCTTTAGGAGCAGCAAAACTCCCTCTCTCTTGGTTTTCTCTCAGGGTGCCCAGGAGTGAGCTCTGGCCTCTGTGGGTTTTGTTTGAGGAAGAGCCAAGTGCTTCTTCAAACAAGCTCCCATCGTGGTGCCCACGGGCAGCCGGGAGCTGCTGGCTCCTACATCCCTGCTCTGCCACCACTGCCACCGTGCCTGTCTGGGCTGGGGTACCCTCATCTGGGGATGCTGGAAACAAAACTAGGGAACATAAGGAAAGGCTCGGGACATTGCCTGGCACTGGCACTGGGGCTCTTCCCCTCTGCAGGGTTGAAGCTTCACAGTGGGGAAGATGCCAGGAGTGAGTGCTGGCAGAGAGACTGTGGTGCCCATAGGCAGGGCAATCTGTATGGCACTGGGTACCAATGGCCCCTAATGCCACCTCCCCATGCAGTGGGTGTCAGCACACCTCAGCACTGCACCCTGACCCGAGCCAGGTCCCACACCTCAATCCACGATGAGAGAAGATTCTATCCACTGGGTGAGGCAATGGACAAGACTTTGCAGCCTGGCTCTTACTTGCAGCAGCCCCTAGAGCATCAGTGCTCAGCATACGGTTGTCCTGGTGTGACCCTGAAAGGCAGCCCTCTGCATTCCCCAACCCATCCCACTTGGCTTTACAGCAGCTGGTGCCTTGACATGGCCCTTGCTAATGAATTTGGTTGGGATTTTCTGGCCTGAACACATGTGAGAAACAAGGAAATGTTATCCTGGAGGGGTGCGGGCAGGCAGCCAGTGGCAAGCCAGGCACCGGGGGGACGACGACAGACAACGACAACGACGACGACGACTCTCTGCAGGGGGTACATGCACAGGAAGAGGCTCAGCTCCATACACATGCAGGGAGATGCCATTGAGCCCCTCTTTAATTGCATTATTAACACACAGCTAGAAACAGCACCGTGATTAAAATCAGCTACGTAAGGCACAGGGCTGGATCCTTGCCCTGAGGGACTCACACTGTGGGATGCACTGCTGGGACATAACTTGCAGTTCCCACTTATTACCCCTGTATTTACACCCCATGGCACAGATCATGGCACTAGGTGGGTCAGATCCTGTGTTTTGGACTCAGGCTGTGGTTTTGCACACAGCCATGGAAATGGGGAGGATTTCCCCAGTGTGGGAACTGCAGAGCAAGGAAATCAATGTGGTCCCACTGCCCAGTCCTTCCTGGGGAAGAGACATGAGGCAGGGAGCAGAGCTGGCAGCTTTTCCATGAGATAAAACCCAGGAGGAGATGCTTGGTGCAGATCCTGACACCAGAAATGTGCCCATCAGGGGTTAGCAGCTGGGATGGGGACAGAGGACTTTAGGGTGACCGATTACAGCCACTTTCCTACCCTCAGCATCCCAGAGCCAGGCCTGCTGGGGAGGAGCAGTGCTACCCATGTCCTGGTGAAAAGCATCCATGTGCTCCAGGGAAGGGGATGCTCAGGGTCCAGCCAGGCTGCTTGCAGGGATGGGGGCAATGGGAAGGTGGCAGGGCCCTGCCAGGCAGGAGGGATATGGGAATGTCACTGGGCTTGTCCTGTTGTGGTCAAGGCCAAGCTTTCCTGAAGATCCAGAAAATCCAGCCCTGGCTCCCTAATAGGGCTCAGATGGGTGGTGTTGGGCAGCGGCCAAACCCCAGGCTGTAGTGCTGAGTGCTGGAGAGGTGAGTGGAGAAGCCCATAGCTGGTCCTTTGAGTTTCCTTGTGCCTGGGAATGATTGGGAATGAAAGCTACTACTTATGTATTGTGCAGGCTGGGATGGGGCAATTTCTGGGAAAGGGTCAATATGACGGGGGTCTTGTTTTGCATGGAAGGGTAACAGCCCCTTTTGGGAGAGGGATAAAGGCTGAGCCCCTCACTCTGAGCAGCTTCATGGCAGCAGTGGATGCGCAACTCCTGCAGGGAAGGGCTGAGGGGGAAAGAGTCAAAGCCCCCAGCTCCAGCACAAGTTGCACTAACACCCAGGGTGCCTGGGAGGGCTGAAGGCTTCCCCAAATACCACCGGGCTTTGGCTGGAGCCCAATGGGGCTGACTTCATCCTGCTGAAATGTATCATTATGGCCAGGCAGGGAACTGGGGGAACTGGGTGCCGGGTGGAGCGTGCTGAGCAATCAGACCCTGCATTTGCTGGCTGCTGTCGCAGGATGAGGGCTCCGCACCCTCCTGCATCACTCCTTGGTTTGATGACAAGATGAAAGGACACACTGTGGGTGCTGGGAAGGGGTCCAACATGAGCTCTTGCCCAAAGACACATTGGATGAGCAAGAACCATGGCCATGGTCAGGCCTAGGGATGCAGCATCCCTGCTTGTCTCTCTGTTGCAGCCCTGTTTCACCAGCCCTGTTTCAAAGCGTCTTTCCAAAGAGGATCACTTTTGGCAGCCCTTAGGCAATGGCAGGTCCCTGCTGACCTGCTCCAGTGCTGGCATCTGTTATGGCTGTCACGGTCCTATCCTGCTGTCACCCTGCTGCATCCCTGCCAGTGAAAATCTGCCTCCCTGTGCAGCAGTGGTGGCCCATACAACTTTGGGTTTTCCTTTGCAAACTGGCTCTGTGCCCTCCTCTGCCTGCTCCTGGTTTTGCCCAGGGGGTTGGAGATTGGAGTTTTGGACATCCGTGCCCGAGTGGTCCCAAGCAGTGGGGCCAGCAGCACCCACACAGCATCAGCCTGGAAAGATGGAGTGACACAGTCGTGGTCCTGCAGGAAGGGATGGCAGAGAGGGGCCAACCCATGGGGCTGCCCATGGCCAGAAAATCCCAAGCCCAGTGCCCAGCACTGCTGCTGAGTGCCTGTGCAGGAGGCCAGTGGGGTGATACCCCCACCATGGCTGCAGCATCTGCCATGGGGGGAAGCTCCCCTTCTCCCCTCCCCCCCGAATAGATACAATTGCTCCCCAAATTCATAGTCACAGAATGATTTGGGTTGGAAGAGACCTCAAAGTTCACCCAGTTCCAATCCCCTGCCATGGGCAGGGACACCTTCCACTAGACCAGGTTGCTTCAAGTCCTGTCCAGCCTGGCCTTGAACCCTGCCAGGGATGAGGCAGCCACAGCTTCTCTGGTCACCCTGTGCCAGCACCTCAGCACCTTCATAGTAAAGAATTTCTTCCTAATATCCAATCTAAGCCTCCCCTCTTTCAGTTTAAAGCCATTCCCTTTTGTCCTGTCAATACATGCCCTTGTAGAAAGTCCCTCTCCAGCCTTCTTGCACCCCGCTCAGACACTGGAAGGGGGCTACAGCCCCATCCCAAGGATCATGGGGCTTCCAGGCTGGGTCTCAGCGAAGACACAGGGAGGGGTACTTGCCGTCGAGTGTTGTCAGCTCACAGCAGCACTGGGACCGGAACATCATATCCTCAACCTCCACCGCCGGGAGGCCACGGTGATGGGCTCAGGGCAGCATCCAGCATCACTACCTGCATGCCCCGGGTCGGGCCGCTCGGGCGGCAGAGGGCAGCAGGCACCAGGTACCCAGGGACACGAGTGGCTTCATTCCCCCTCCTTCTCCCTCCATCCCTCCCTCCCTCCAGGGGGTGGCCCCGTCGGGGCCGGGCTGGACGGGGCGGAGGGGATCCAGCAACGGAGGCGGCCCCGGGGCCGTGCCCGCTTAAAAGGCGTCAGTGCGGTCGGGACGGGGCGCTGGGACCGGTCTGCATTCAGGTAAGCTCGGCTCGGCCACTGGGGAGTGAGCCCCGGGGTTCCCCCCCCTCCCTCTGTCCCCCGGGGGACTGGCCCGGAGGAGGGCTGTGGTTGGGGATCCCCCCTGATCACGTCTCTGCTCTCGGCAGGTGCAAAGATGGGGTGCTTCACCTTTATCAAGGTCATGATGATCCTCTTCAACCTGGCCATATTCGTAAGTGCGCCCCAGACGATGTCTCTGCCCCGGGGGGACCCGACCCTGATGGCTTCCTGCCCCTCGGAAAACTGGGATGAAAGGCTGGGGACTGCGGGAGTGGGTCCTGGGGAGCACCCTGAGCCGGGCGTGGGGCTGAAGAAGCCATCCCCTGTGGGTTTCCTGCCTTTCCATGTCTCCGTCTGTGGGGGACTGAGCAGGGGATATAGGTCCCTGCGCGACTTGTGCTCCTGGGACCCCGGTGGGGTGCGAGGTCTGGGTTCTGGCACCAAGCTGAGGACTAAAGCCCTTGGGCTTGCAGGGGTCTTGCCTCATTAGTGTGTCCAGTGCTGGCCAAAGCCCAGTGGACCACGGTGGGATCAGGAGATGATGGCTGTTGCATCAGCGACCCTTGTGAGGGGTGCAGTGTGCCCCAGAGCAGGGAGGTTTGCTGGGTCGCTGCCTGTAGGGGAGCAGCCCATGTGTGTTACAGCGACCTGCAATGCTGGGGGTCTCCCAGAATCCGAACTCCTTTCTGGTGTTGGGATATTGGGAGTTCCCAGAGCACATACAGCCTCTGCTCCTGCCCAGGGCTAAAAGGTGGTGGGGCTCTAAGAACTATCCTGGCTATGCAAGAGCGATGGATCCAGCAGGAAGGGGCTGTGATGGGATAAAGCTGCGGGAAAGGGGGGCTGCAGAGCCTCCAGCCTCACCCCGGTGAAACATTGCTGCCTTAATGCTCCTTGCAGGGCTTGGGAAAGGTGGAGCGGGTGGAGGGCAGGGCTGGGGCAAGCTGGAAGCAGCCCTGAGCTGACCTTGCCAGGTGTATGTGAGCCTCTGGGGCTCACTCTGTTCACTGCTGCCCCGTGTAAGTGGGTATCTTCCCTGGATGGAATCCGTGGCAGTGTAATGGTGGCCAGAGTGAGCTGGACATGTGGGTCCCTTGGGGCCAGGGATGGCCGGTGACACGGCTGGCTTGGCTGCCTTGAATAGGGGGAACTGTGACACCACAGCTGGGAATGTGCTGGTGGTGGGGTGTGTTTAAGGATACTGACCCATCAGGACACCCCAAGCGTGTGGAAACACCACCCTGAGCTGCTTTCGGTGGCCATAAAGTATCGATTTGGTATAGCAAGAACTTGCAAAGGGGAGAAGTACCTGTGCCAGGGCCTTCCCCAAATCACACATCTCTACCTGCCTGGGAGCTGACATTGTCTTTCTCCTCCCAGCTCAGTGGTGGGACACTGCTAGGAGTTGGCATCTGGGTCACAGTGGATGGACAGTCATTCCTGGATATATTTGGGGCAATCTCCTCCAGCATCCTGCAGGTTGTGAATGTGAGCTACTTCCTCATTGTCATCGGTGCCATCCTGCTGGTGATCGGCTTCCTTGGGTGCTACGGAGCACAGAAGGAGAGCAAATGCCTCCTGATGATGGTATGGACCTGACTTGTATCCTTATCAAGCCTCACTTGAGCTTGGCCTCTGTTGGGGGATATCTGAGGGATAGATTGTTCCATGGAGATGTGCTCTGTGGATGTTCCCATGTGGAAGAAGGCTGGGTGGCCCTTGGAAAGGCAGTGCTGGACCTAAAGTCTGCCCAGGGTGAGGGTGAAAGGAAGCAGAAGCTGGTGCTGAGCAGAGGTCTCCTTTAGAGCATGTCCGGAGAGATCAGTCCCATGGGGAGAGCTGGAGGATCCCAAGGTTGTGCTGCCCATGCCCTGAAGCAGAGCTGAAGGCAATGAGACAGGGACTGAGCCCTGATGTGGTGTCCTGTGGCCTTGGGAAGCCTGTATTTCTCTGACCTCCCTCCCCTTGCTGTATTCTAGTTCTTCGCAGTGGTGCTGATCATCTTCATTGCTGAAGTTGCTGCTGCAGTGGTGGCTCTGGTCTACACAGGTGTTGTGAGTACCGTAACTGAGGCTTCCTTTGGGCTAATCTGTGACCCATTCCTACCTCTTGGGAAGACAGGAGGTGCTGGGGCTGGTGGTGCTGCCCATGCATGGGGAAGCTGAGAGGTGGGCACTGCTGCTGGAGGAAGGGATGCTGGACCCTGTTGGCACCAGCTATGGGGGCAAGGTGGGGCGGCCTGGCTGGGGTGAGGATGGAGTGAACAGGGACTCCCATTGCCCTAAAGAAAGGAGTGTTACGGTTCAAGTTTTGCCCTCTTCTTTCTTTCGAATGCCTTAAGCTAGTGCCAGCCTTGACACCTCTCCACCTCTGATGGTAGGAGGCACATAGGAGAGGAAATCCCTAATGCTTCATGCTCAAACTCACCCCCTTATTAAGCACCTGAGAAACCACCTGGGGAGAAAGGTGACTGCCTCATTAGGCACTGGAGAAGTCAACCGCAGAGCAAACATCATTCCTGGCTCCCTCAGTTGTGCTGCTTATCAGATGACTCAGTGGTCATAAGTTGCCTGGGTGCCATAAGGTACTGGTTAGTGGGGAAGGGGCCAAGCTGTCCTCAAACCAAAGGGATGTGGTGTGATGTGCTCCTGGCCATGCTGGGCCTGGTTGGTCTCCTCCCATAGCTCGAGACCAGTACGGGGGATCTTAGCTCTGTGATGCTCACCAGAACCTTCTCTGATGGTGTTTCTCTGCCTCTCCTTCCAGGCAGGGACACTGCTGACAGCTGTGGTGACCCCTCTCCTGAAGGAAAAGTACGGGGTGGATAACGGCTTCACACATATTTGGAATGTCACCATGACAGAGGTGTGCTGAACACTGGGGCCCCCATCTCTGGGCCAGAATGCTCCCAGCACGGCTCAGTGGTGCAAACTTGGGCTTTGGGATGGGCAATTCCCATTCTGGGATAGGAATGGGGACACCATCAGGATCCTGGATGTGCTGAGTGGTCCCCCCATCAGCTTCCCAGGTGCCTGGGACCTACCCACTTGCGATCCAGTGGTCCCATGGCTGGGGGGGAGCTGTGTATGCTTGAGTATGGGCAAATTCCTTGTCCCAGGAAGGCCATTGAACACCAGGGTTGAGCTGAGTAACCCCCTCCATGGGGCAGCGGTGTCCAGACCTGGACACCAGGAGGGAGACCTGCAGGATGCTCTCTCCATCCTTTCCTCTCTCTCCTTCTTAGGTCCATTGCTGTGGCTTGAATAACTACACAGACTTCAACGGCTCCGTCTGGTACGAGAAGCATGAAACCTACCCCGATCCCTGCTGTAATAACACAGTGCCCTGCACCTACATGGCAGCTGTAGAAAGCAAAGTCACGGTATGGGCACACCAACAGCACTTCTCTTCTGGCAGAGCCTGGTTTGGGGTGTGCTTTGGCATGGGGCAGGAGATCTCCCATGTAGCTCCAGCTCCAGTCTGGGACATGGTGGTCCCATGGGCCTTAAGTCCAGGGGGATGCCTGGTGGAGGCAAGCAAAGATGCTGCCATTGCTCTGGTCGTAAGGGGAGCTCTGTAGCAGGTTGGCGTGTCTGGAGGTGAGCATGAATCCAGGCACCACTCTGGTTTTCTGTGTGATTTCCCTACCTGTTCCCCTCCTTTCTGCCCCCAGTACTGTGGTTTGGCCTGGGAAGTGGCTGAGTTGCCCTCTGAGATCCCCAGGCCATCTCCATCTCCATACTGGAGAACTGTACCTCCCTTCCTGGGGCTGCTGTCCCCCAGCAGCAGGGGGGATCACCACCTCTTGCTCACCCTCACCTGTGTGTTTGCCTCCTGCAGGGTTGTTTCGATCAGATCTTGGAAGAAATCAGGACCCATGCAGGTGTGGTGGGTGGCGTGGCTGCTGGCATCGCTGCCTTGGAGGTGAGTGCCTGAGCATCACTGTGCTCCTTCTCCTTGTACCTGTGGGTGAGTGGTGAGGCAGGGACCAGCCTGGGTGGCAAGGGGCTGGTGCAGCCCTATGGCCCACCATCAGCCCCAGGGTGGCTACTGAGCCTTCTTCCATTGCTACACCTACCTCCTCCTCCTTGAGCTTGCTGGGGATGGATGCTACAGGCTGTGACCCAAGCCCATGCTGGGTGGAGGGATGAGACAACGCACACTCATGGGTGCTGACTTTCTTCTTGCTACCCCAGATCGCAGCCATGGTGGTTGCCATGTACCTGTACTGCCATCTGGACCAGAAATGACCCCACAAAGCAGGAGATGATCTGCCCCTGCATTGTGCCGGAGTGCTCCCATGGTGTGCCCTGCTCTCCGGGGGACCCCATCGCTCCCTGGGCCTGATGCTGTCTCATGCACTGTGATTTTGTAGCTGTGTTTTGATCTACTGAGCTGGGATCTGTAGAGTTTGTGTATATTTTTGTACTGTTATGGGACGCTGAGTCTGTACATAGCGATTTGGGGCGGGTTTTGAAGGGGGGAGGAAGCTGCTTGGTCTGTTTAGCTGATGCCAGAGGGAGATAAAGCAGCACAGGGGCTGATCAGGGCTGCTGATCTGGCAGTGGCACAGCAATGCCTTGATAAACCCTTTCAGGCAGGTGCTGTGCCTTTCCCATGCTGTCCCCACTGTGTCCCTAAGTGGGGGCTGCTCCGGGCCCCCCTCATCGCTCCATTGAATCATTGTACGTGGTAACTACACTTCCGATGGGGATGTATCTACCCCTACACAAGTTTCCTGCCAGCCCTGACCATGTTGTCACCTAAATGAGGCACTGGCTGGTCTGTGCCCCTGCCCTGGCATGAAGACAGCCCTGTTGGTCCTTGTTCCCCTGTCACATCATGGCCGAGCCCTCTCCATGCTGTAAAGAAAACCAATTAAATTGTTCATCTTGGATACAAACCTGGAGCCGATCCTGGTGCTGCTTCAATGAACGGCCTGTGCCTGGGGAGCGCCGCGGGGTGCGGGGCTGCTTTGTCTTCCTCATCCCCAAGAGCCCCATGCAGGCAGCGCAGCGCTGCCCGCAGCCTCCTCACCTGCTCCGGTGCTTGGAAACCAGCAGCCCCGTGTTTGCACAACAGCCGGGAGTGGCGGGGGCTACCATCAGCCTTGCAAAACAGTCCTGCCCTCCGCAACAGCCGCTGCTTGCTCAGCAACGTGGGGTTAGGGACTGGGCAACAGCCTGGCTTGAAAGGCAGGGCTGGTTATGGGGGTCGGGGTTGGTCTGAGGTCTGTGTCCCCAGGAGCATCAAATGGGGTGGTGCCCCCCCCCCAACTCCATCTCTGAGCTTCTCCATCCCCCAGCATTGTCCCACTATGATGCACCCATAGTCCTTCCATGGGGGGTGATGGGTGGGTTTCCAGCCACCCTCTGCACCAGCATCACTCCCTCATTGCCTTTGGCATCACCCCACCTTGAGCATCCCCTTGCCATGCCTCGGTTTCCCCATTTCATAGAATCACAGAATGGTTTGGGTTGGAAAGGACCTTAAGATCATCCAGTTCCAACCCCCCTGCCATGGGCAGGCACACCTCATGCTAAACCATGTCACTCAAGGCTTCGTCTAACCTGGCCTTGAACACTGCCAGGGATGGAGCACTCACAACTTCCCTGGGCAACCCATTCCAGCGCCTCACCACCCTAACAGGAAAGAATTTCTTCTTTATATCCAATCTAAACCTCCCCTGTTTCAGTTTGAACCCGTTCCCCCTTGTCCTGTCACTACAGTCCCTAATGAAGAGTCCCTTTCTGGGAACTTGCTCATTTCAAACACGGGGTGGTTTGGGGTGGCTGCACTGCTTCACCCCCTTTCTGCCATGAGGTTCCCCTCCTCCTTGCTGTGGGGCAGAGCACTGTGGGGCGGTGGCGGTTAAGGACGAGGCGATACGGTGTGGGGCAGGACCCCAGTGTGCAAACATTTTCCCCATGCACTGCCTTGCTCCAGCACCCCCTTATCAGCTCCTGCACCGGGTACAGGGCTGCACCAGGGCATGGCTGCGGTTCCTCAGGGTCCAGCACCTCGGTGGCACCATCCAGCATCCAGTCGGGGGCAGCGGGGTGGCAGCGGGACAGGCATGGGTGCCTGCTCCCCACCCCGGGGTGACTCAGCCCTGGGGACATGAGTTCTGGCCCTGCCCCATGGCGAGGTGCATGGGGAAACTGCTATAAACCGGCTTTCTCTTCCTCTTCCTCCTCGCTGGACGCGTGAAGAACCTGGTTCCAACCATAAACAGTGACCTCATGGGTGACGTCAAGCCCTTTAATCCTCTTTTCCCTCTCTGGGTATGCAGGAGCCCAGTGCTGCCCAAAGCCTTTCCTGATCATGGTGGCCAGGAGCTGGTTGTCACCGAGCCAGGCACAGCTGGGCACATCTGGCCTGGCCTCGTCCCTCTCTGCTCCTGTATGGGGCTGCCTTGCCAAGCGGGGTCCTGGCAAACACCCTGTGCCATCACCCCAGCAGGGTGCAGTGGGATCGGGATGATTCCCGGCTGGTCGGAGGCTCCCGGCTTCACACCTCTTCCTGGCCGTGGGGTTTCCCCGCTCAGGGCAGGCTGTTTCTGTGGTACTGGCTGCAACCACAAGCTTGGTTCCTCCCCTCCACCTTCTAGGGAAACCTGAAGGACCAGTTTCTCCTCCCGGATGCAATTCCTCCCCATCAGCCTTCCCGGCTCTCAGCTTCCCTGGCAGCCCAAAGGGCAGCAGTGGGGCAGTGAGAGGGTAAACTTGGATGGTGCAGCCCCCCCTTTGCTTCCACTGCGCTACTTCCCCCTGCTGCCCACTGCCCAAGCACCTCCAGAGCTGTCGGGATCCACAGAGGACCCCCATCCCAGCTGGCCCTGCACCAGCCTCAGGATGCACCCCAGCCCACCACCCCAAAGGGGTGCCACCAGGCATCTCTGCACCTTAAAACCCTTAGATTGCCTGATCCCCCAGACTGGCACCCCAAAAAGCTGATCATTGTGCCATTAGAGACAGAGGCCAAACAGTGCCCAGGGGCACATGGTAGCAAACACAAACTTCCTTATTGCTCCCACCAGAAGGTGTCCTTGGGCTTGAAGTGCCCAGCCTGGCAGGGTGTGTGTGCTGGGATGGGGTTTACTCTTTTCCACCCTCTTTTGCCCTTGGAATGGGGAGAGCTGGTGGGAGTGAAGGAAAGGGTGTCTGAGCCCTTCTCTTGGGTAGGGGTTGGCCCTATCTTGGCTGAGGAGGTGATGAGGACGGTGTGGAGAGGTCTGTGTGTGTGTGTGATGGCTGGGAACAGAGACAGGGTCACTCTTAGGGTTGGCTCAGCACTGGTCCTTGTGATCTGGGATTTGCTTTGTGTAGGGAAATGGGTGCATGCAGATCCAGGAGCCACTGGAACAATGTGGCATCTCCGGCCTCATCCCGTCTGCTGTGGCCCCATGAGTCCACATGTGATGGGGACCAGCCAATGCTCACCCTGCAGCAGCCTTGGAACATCTCTCTACTGGAAACAGCCTCTTTAGGAGCCCATGTGGGGAATTTCCACCTGGTTGGAGAGTGGGATGGCTCAAGGGCAAGCTGCTCCTCGGAAGCAGTAAGGAAGGGGCTGGTGTATGTGGTGGAGGCTGGGTGGATCCAGATCCCCCATCAGCTTCCTGCAGGGCAGCATCCCCATGGGCACAGGGTGGGGAAAATGAGGAGCTGGAGCTCTACAGGGAAGGCAGATGCATGAAGAGCTGCCTTTCTACCCCCAGCAGCCCCATGGGGTGCCTGTGCACCCATTGCTCTGCCATGATGGGTGTCATGCACCAGCCAAAGCCCCAGGGGACTTACAGGGTGTGTTTGCCACCAGCATTGCCTATCCTGGGGCACAATGGGCAAACGTTGTGATTTAGGATGCGAGCTGCCCTCTCCCTCCTGGGAATTGGTGTTGATGGGGGGACAGGGTTATCACAAGAGGGAGGAGAAATCACAGCTCTTTGGGTTTGTGCTGATAAAGGAAGTGAATGGGAAGCAAAAGCCAACTCATCCATCACGAGCTGCCCAAGGAGTGCCCGCTGTGTGGGATTTTCCCCCACCCACCGTAACAGCCTGGCCATGACGTTCCCGGATCTGGCAGGGGAGGACGTCTTCGAAGGGCATGGGCTGGCCTGGGGGAAGAAGGGAGGCACTGCACTCTTTTCCCAGCACTGCCTTCCTGCCTGGCTTCCCTTCCCCTCCCTGAGATAAACCATCCAGAGTGCCCACCCAGCCCCAAGGATGCTTTCTGGGCAGCTCCAAGTCCTGGCTATCTGTTGGGTTATCAGAGGAGGTGTCGGAAGGGCTCCTCGATAGCAGCAGGCAGGAGCTGACATTGAACGTGAGGGGTTAATCATTAACGTGGTGCCAAGCAGGACACGGGGCAATAACCATCACAGGGACGCAGTTGAAGATTAATTTGCCGCTGGGCTTTGTTAGGTGCGGGCACAGGAGGTGGCAGCAGGGGATGGGGACAGGGATGGGCTGGGCACAGTCAGGACCAAGGGGAGAAGCCAGGCAGAGCCCCTTGGGCACGTTGGTGTTACAGGGCTCTTTATAACGCAGAAGGTGCTGCCTGGGGATCAGCACCCTGAGCTGGATGGAGGTGGCCTGGGCACAGCATCACTGCCTCCTCCCACACAGTGTTGGGTCCAGGGCCAGCCCACCGTGAGCACTGAGACCCCTCCATCCCATGGGACCTTGGCTGCCATCCTGGAGGACAGTGGCCAGAGGGTGCTTCCCTCCATCTGTGGGGCACGGAGGGATGGATGTGCCATGGGAAGGGCCAGCATGGACTTCGTCACCCACATCGCAGCTCATCATCAGGGTTAGGCACTCCCTGCCCCTCCAGCACAGAGATCCCCACTGAGAAAGCATAACGCATAATAACAACCACGGCCAGAATTCATGCAACATTCCCCTCCTCCCCCGAGCTCCAGAAAGGTCAAGTTTCGTGCCAAGGCTATTTTGCCTTTGTTTAATTATCAGCCAGCTCCCGGGAAGCGGAGCAGCCCGGACAGGTTCTCTTTTGTATGGCTGCACAAAGCCAGGAGGCCGGGCTGCAGGGGGGCAAGGGAGACCTGGGAACCCAGAGCTTAGGCAGTGCCTGCTCAAGCTGGTGCCACATGGGGCTAAGCTTAAACCATGACACCATGGGAGATGGCAGGTTGGTCTTCCCAGAGAGGGCAGGTGATGGGTAACTGTCCAGCCAGCTCCTGGACAACCAGATATACTCCAGCACCAGTGGATTGAGCTGGGAAGTGAGTAGGACCATGAGAAAAGGCAGGATGAGGAGGGACCCGGCTCCTCTAACAAGCTCCCCAGGACTAAGCCCCTTCAGGCAATGAATCTTTGCATCATCGCCACCCAGGGGGTGATGTGCTGAAGCTCTCCATCAGCCTGCCACAGGGGTTAACCTGCAAAACACGTATCACCCCATTTTGGGAAGAAACTACTGTGAATACTGGCTCCCGGAGGTGGACACGAAGTGGTGGGTCTCGAACCTCAGCCCACAGCACCCCTAGGCATCAGTCACAGCACCCTGGCAAGGGCTCAGCACCACAGGGTCTTGCCTCAGCAGGAGGCGGATGTGGATGCTGCCAGGAGGTGAGATCCATTTGGCAGCACTAAGCAGAGGCCCTAGGTCTCAGCAGAAAGGCTCTGGCAATGGGATGCTCCCCTGGAAAGCTGTGCCTGGTCCCAGGGTGGTGGTGTCAGCTTAAGCAGCAGCCCAGCCTGGCTGCAGGGAGCAGGAGGCAGCCGGTCTGGGATGCAGGTTGTGGCTGGTCCGTGCTGGTGGCTGACGCTCTTCCATTGTGGTTTTGTTTGGGCCCTGTAGTCTCTGCCCCAGAAATGGGTGCACCCCAGCTCTCCCAGGGCTCCCTGCCCCACAGGGACAGGAGTCTGGGGTGATCTCCTGGGCTGCCTGCAAAGGTCACCCACACAGAGCTGACCCAGAGGGTTCCTAGGCTTTGTTCTCATGGCAGGACCAAGCCTGCTCCTTTCTTGGCTTCACTTCACCCGTGCCTGCACCCATCCCATAGGGAGGAGCAAAGCTGCTGCCCTGCAGAGGCGGTTGTGCTGCAGCCTTCGCCATCCTGCAGCCTTTGCCATCCCTGGCCACAACTAGGTAGGGCTGAACAGCTCAGGAGCAGGGCAGGGGGCTGGCCCTGGTGTGGCATGACCTGAATTGTCAGGTCTCAGCTCCAGCTGTGGGTCTGTTCCTTCCAGCTATGACATCCCTTCCTTCTGCTGTGCCCTATGGGCAGGGTGTTCTTACTGCAAATCTCTCTCAAAGGAAAGAAACCCAAACGCACCAGAGAGGAGAGAACTGCAGCTCAGCCCCATGGGGCTCAGCCTGCTGGATGGTGGGGTACAAGAGCCCGCTGCGCCCCACCATAGGACAAGCAGCCACTTCACCCTGCTGCCTCCCCCCAAGGGTACCCCAAACCTGGAGCCAAGTGCCACAAGACTCTCAGGGGACAGCAGCTGGAGGTGCTGGGGTAGCACAGGGGCTGGTTACAGCAAGCAGGTCCCCAGGCAGCTGGTCTGAAGGTAGGAGTGATAAAGCCCAAGGAGGAAACAGCTCACAAACCTGTGCCAGCCAACTGCTCCGAGCCAGCACAGCACATCTTGGAGGACCTCTGCTGGCGCAGCCCTGGGCCACCAGGAGCCCAGGTGACACCAGAGGACAGGGAGGCGAGCCCCGGGCCATGCAGAGAGCAGGTATGGAACAGACGAGGTTCAACAGCTTTGCAATGGTTTACTCCTGAAAAAATAATTCAATTCAGAAAGCAGCAAGCCCTGGGGTGCCCACACTCCCAGCCCCACCATGGTCACCACACCAGATCCTTACTGGGAGAACAGGGAAGGATGGAGAACAGCACCAGTGAGCCCACTGTAGTGTGCAGAGAAGGGGGATTTCACTTGAAGCCCACCAGTCAACTCCTGCTGTTGCTGAGAGCAGGGAGCCCCAGGCCATGGTTGCTGCAGGGGAGCTTGGGTTCAGCCATTCCCTATCCATGGGACCACTCTTCCCAGCACCAGGAGGAACTAAGAGGAAGGCAAGCCTGAGCCCTGCCAGAGAAGGGAAAGGGGGTGCATTTAGTTTCAGGAAGGAGGGAACCTGGGCTTTGGGAACAGAGATGCTGAGGAAAGGGCATCATGGTGGAGAGCTGTAGAAGTCTTCCCAAAGCAGGGTACGGGGAGCAAGCTGCTTTCCCTGGGAAGGAGCCTGTCCCCTTCCTGTTGTGCTGAAAGGACCTGCTCTACCCATGCTGCCAGAGCAGAGCCCCAGCCAAGGGCAGTGCTGGTGGTGGCAGAGGACAGGGCTGAACCAAGTACCATAGTCTCAAGGTGCCACCCTGCACCCTCCTGTTCCCTTCCTGCATCCATCCCTGCTGCTGGGTCACACTCAACCTGTGTCCACACAGGGCTCATTTTGGCCACACAGCAGCAGTTCCTGGGTTCACAACTATTCATCCCTATGCTGGGCAAGGGAGGAAGGAAGGGAACAGAGGATGGAGCTGGGGACAAGAGACAAACCTCCCATGACTGCCCCTGCGCAGGCTGGGGACTGCCAGCTCTCCATGCTGCTTTCCTGCTATCCTCCCCTTCCCACAAGCAATAAATAAATAAGTTAGTGTAGTGTAGACCCTGATGCTCAGTTCACAGTGAGAAAACAAAGGGGAAGATCCCCCACGACCACAGGGAAAGGGCTGAGCAGCAAATCCTCCTCCCAAGGGCAAGCCAGAGCATAGCATCCCTGCCCAGTGCTGGGGGACTGGGCAGAGGTCTCTTGCTGCATGGATGAGACATAGAGGTGTACTGAGCAAGAGGACCAGGGCTGTCCCCAGCAGGGGGACACACATTAGTACCAAGTGGCTGGGGATGGGAGGGGGCTCTGGGGTCCTTCCTAAGGCACAGGAGGGGGAACAGGGACCCCCTCCCTCTGCATGAGGGGTGTACCACAGCAAGAGAGCCAGGTTGCCCATTCTGGCTCACCTCAACGTACCAAGATAAGGATGGGGATTCAGAAGAAACCCCCGCTGCCTTCAGCAAAAGATGGGGGTACCTGGCCAGGGAACAGGGAGAGACAGGGTACAGTACCACAGGGAAAGACCATCAAGGAGCATCTCTCCATCCAAAGGAGAGGGTGCAACTGTTTCTGCTCACATTTCACTCTCCAAGGCACTTTCGCCCCCTCTCCCACAAGTTGGGGAACAGGGCTGCTCCCCCCAGAGATGGTGGGTGAGGACAGTCTGAGCCGCAGCACAGAGCCTGGGCCACTTCCACCTCCAGCCACCTCCAGCTCCCAGAGCTGCAGAGCAAGGAAAGGGGCACCTGACAGCTCCTTGTGCTGGGTATGGGCTGTCCCCTTCATTCCCACAGTAAATTCAGCTCCTCTTCAGCATTTCCCGTTTGCCATGAGCTGGGCTGCACCAGCCGCTGCAGCCCAAGAAGCAAAACCAGAGTGTGGGGAGATGCCCAACCCAGCACACACTCTTCAAGGTGCATCCATCGTGCAGGAGACAGAAGAGATGCTGGAAGATCTCTTCACCTCTGGGCACAGAACCAGCCAGGTAAGAGTTAATAAATAGCACCCAGCTGATATGCTGCAGCACTTGCACATGAGCATGCTGCCTTCTCAGGACTTCTTGAGGACCAAAAAGGGAAGCTGAGGCATTTCTTGAGGCCCCCTCCAGTCTGCAATTGAGCATCTCCTTCCTCCAGCCTTGCCCAGCCAGGGGGCACAGGGAGCAGCGTTAGTAGTCCATGTTAAAAAAAGGAAGTTCCTGGGATGGGGGGTGGCATATCTACAGGGAGGAATCCCCATTCCCTGCGAGGGAGAGCGGGGAGACCACAACAGGGGCTGGAGGGAACCCAAGATCTCATTTTGCAGCCTGAAATGGGAGCGTGTGTCCAGTCACCAGCCTCTGAGAACTGCCTCCGACTCTGACTCTGCACCATGGGGGTCTCTGGCTTCCCCTGGTCCCCTTCGCTT
Source organism: Agapornis roseicollis (assembly GCA_002631895.1). NCBI lineage: Eukaryota > Metazoa > Chordata > Aves > Psittaciformes > Psittacidae > Agapornis > Agapornis roseicollis. The sequence goes on along the minus strand of NDXB01003739.1, from coordinate 62,668 downwards.
CCCTGCTGCCATTCTCACGTCTGCTCTGCTGCAGCAACTGCTGGCACTGCCACTGCCCCCTCCTCCTTGGCGGGAGGCTCCATGTAGATTGGTGTCACTGATGAGGGCTTCTTGGACCTGCAGGTGAGAAGGCTGGATGGGAACGGGCACGGGTGCTGGTCCCTTTCAGGATTCCAGCTCCCAGTAGCACTGCTTCCTGGCATGATCTTCCCACTGGGGCATCCTTCAGCCCTGGCCATGTATCCTGTCCCCTCCCACCACACTGCTTAAGGAGGGGGGTATGCCCCAGGATTGGGCTGGGACAGAAATGACTGGACAGGGGACAGAGCCATGAGGATGGGGACATAACCCAGGGTGCCATGCCCTCATACTCACGAGTAGGGGGAGGCAGGGACCCCCACCACGAGGAAGTGGTTCTTCTTGCGGAAGAGCCGCCACAGCCCCTTGTGATTCCCACGGACGTCCAGGTCCCAGATGTGGAGGCACTGGGATGGTGGGGAGAGAGGAAGAGGCATCAGAGCCTGGGGACAGGCACCAGGGCCAGGGAAAAGCCACCACCCCCACCCTCATTGAGACACAGCAGAGGGCTGGCCCCCTTAACTGGGGTGGCACAGGGCAGCACCCCATCAGACACCATCAGTAGCAGGAAAGGGGGGACCTGCTCCCATCCCTTCCGTAGGACATGGGGTTTGATCATCACTTCTAGGAAAGTGATGGGAACTACCAGACAAGTTGCTATCACACACAGGGAGGTCATAAGACTTCTCCACTGAGATAAGCATCTGCCCTGCATTACTCAGCGCCTTCTGTAAACACCAAGAGCTCCAGCATCACCCACTGACAGCAAGAATCTATTTGCTAAGCTGCACCCATTTCATGGGCAAACCCAAAACCAACAGCCAGATGTTTCCCAGTGATGCCACGACCAATGCAAGGGTTCAGATGGGCCATGTTCAAGATGCTCACCTTGGCAAGCTGAGTCCAGGTGGTGAAATCTGCTTCCTGCTCCATCTTGATGAACATGACATAGACCCTGCCCTCGGTGTCAGGCACAAAGGAGTCCTCACAGGGGTTCTTGCTGTGGTCCAAGACCTCAGCCTCACTGCAGACATAGAACAGGGAGTGAGAAGGTATCCCACCTCCTCCCTATCCCCACTGCAGAGTACTTCAGGCAGGCAAGCAGCAGCTGGGGCTGCCAGGGCCATCTCCCCTCTTCTGTCCTGGTTAGTTTACCCAGTGTCTCTCAACCTTCCTGCAGGCACATACCCCAGGAGCCGATGAATTTCAGTCTCATAGGCATCCTTCCTCAAGCTGTTGGGAGGAGGAGAGAACACAAAGGTAAGGGCAGAGTCAGACAGTTTGATGAGCACAGAATATCCCAAGTAGATCCAAATTTAAGACTGGCCCAGTGTAACATTAAAAGGCAGGTTGGAACCAATAAATGGAGAGCAGAGACTGCCATGCATCCTGGAGGATGTGGCAGCAAAACATGACCCTTCAACATGTCCATCAGGAGCACACCATAGCTGAACCTGAGCTCACAAAAACCATTGCAAAGATTCCCCAGTGAAGGGGGGTGTGCTGGGGCTGGAGGTTATGACTGTTCTTCCAGAAGGAAGGGAAACACATTCCTAGCACAAGGGGACAAGGATCAGATCAAGCAACTGTTTTATCCAGATCTCATTCTGACCAGCACTCACCTCTCCACATTTTTAAGCTGGACATTTGGAACTGTGTTGAACTTGTGCTTCTTGAAATAGGCTTCCTGGGAGGAAGAGAAAGGGGAAAGAAGGAAGGAAAACAGGGTTCAGTCAGGAGTCAGCAGTACTCGGAGTTCCCCCAAGCATCCCTGCTACCTGGAAAGGTGACCAAGTCAGAGCTTAGCACCAGGGTAAGGCTTGGGGGCTGAGGGAGGTCACTCACATGGAAGTAGCCATTCATGTTGAGCCCCACAATGCCAAAGTGGTAGGAGCGGGAGATGTCAGGGATGATGCACTCCCGGCCCTTCCGCTGCTCGGGCATCCGCATCCACATGTCCCAGTCCCAGAGCTAGGGAGGAAAAACTGCCACTCAAACTTGGTAATGTGGCCATCCAGGGACCTCTCTAGCTGCCCACACCAGCTCTAGTCCCTTTGGCTCCAGCCTACATGGGCTGTTCCAGCCAGGTCTGTGTCTGGTTATGTGGTCCTCAAGTTGCTGTCTTTCCCAGATCCATTCTGCTTGGGCATCTTTCCCAGTAGAAGCTCGGGGAGAGCCAGAGGCCTTCCGAGAGCTGCACCCACACGATTTAGATGATGATCAGAGACTGCTGGTGAGCAGAGATGGGAATGCATAAGACAGGATTCCTCTAAGGTACTCGCCTTTTCAGGTGTTGGCCACTTTGGCTCCAGCTCGTCCTTGTATAGGCTCTTCCTGAGCACCCAGCCCAAGCCTGGCATGGTCTCCACACGGTACAGGAGCGAGGGGTCCTCAGCTGTGTGCTCATAGCCCTGTGATGTTATGGGAAGCATTCAACACCCTGAATACATCTCTGCCTCACCAGAAAAGGAGGCATCTTGTTCCATTGAGGCTCTCAGCATGGGGAGCAGGGGACAGCCACTGGGAAGGCTAGGACAGGGTGATTTGCACAGGCACTTCTAAACAGCCCAGGGCTGAGGAGACAGACTCACTTAGGGTGATAGTGGGGGGACACCTTGGTTTCAATTGGAGCTTGGACCCCAGTCTGACATGGGAACAACACAGGTCAGAGGTGTCCCTGCTCCACCATCCTTCCCTGACCCACCTGGTCGTTCCAAGCTGAGATGCAGTACAGGCTCTCATCCTCCTCCAGAAGATGTATGGACTGGCTCAGAAAGCTGAGGAAAAAGTTACCCAGTCCCTGGTCAAACAGCATGGCAGGAATCTGGCCTCTTGAGCAGCCAGAGAGCTTGTAGGAAATGCCCTACCCAAACAGGGACCCACAGCTTTACCTGAAGAAGTCAACAGAAATGTCAAGGTCTTCCTCCAGAACCACAGCAAATTTAGCATCCTGTAGGGCAAGCAGAACATGAGAAAATGGAGAGGAACCGGATAGAGCACCTAGACAGGGCAGAGGTCTCACTCACCGGGAACAGACTGAAGGTTGCAGTCAGACTGGCTTTGTAGTGCTACAAGAAAAGACAGATTGTTGCTCAGGTTACCATCAACCTGGCACCAATGCAGGGGTAACCAGCCTCCCTCAAATGCTATCCCAAGTCCCAGGAAATAACTCTTCCAGGGTCTGGGCAAGGTCTCTCACCTGAGAAACTCTGGCATTTTTAATGCTGATGGGAGTGTGCTGGATTCCTGAGAGGCCAAACAGCTCCACAACATCCATTGGCTCCTACAATGGGAAGGTACAAAGCTCATCAAATGTGTGGGTCTGGATACATCCTCCCCACCTGTGTCAGCCTGTGTCAGCTCCCTGGGACAAGAAGAACATGCCTGTGGGACGCCCTGCATGCGGTGGTCCCTTCCTGGGGACAAGTCAGGTTTGAAATGATGCTGTGCTCTTGACCCCACAATAAGGAACTCACCCAACTCTCTCGGCCCTTCATCCCTAAATACTGCCGTAAGTTTCTATTAGCCCTGATAATCTGCAAACCCAAAGTTGTATCCAAGAATATCTGAGGCCCCAAAATTCCCAGTCTCCCACTGACAATGCAGAAAGAAAACGGGTATAGGCAGGAACATATTCTAGCTGCTTAATGTCAAGACCACAGTCAACTTCATCTTCTCTCACGGTTGCCAAAAAAAGAGACCTATCTGCACTGGGGTTAGAAGTAATCACATTTGGGCTGACATCTCTACCCCAAGAAGGTCACATTCTCCATTCTCCATCCCCTTATTGTCCATCCCACCTCCTAGCCACAACAGAAGGATCTCCCATTGCACCAGCCTTTCCCTGGTATCTACCATGGCAGCATGGCTGCCCCCTTGTAGCTGAGGGATGCTGCTTTAGTTGCCATGGCAATGGATGTTGCTATCTTTAACCACTCTGATGTGCTGCAGCAAGAGCCTGCATAAACAAGACAGCTCCCCCAGCCCCACAACCTGGCAGTGGTGGGAGAGGCCTGCAAGGGAACAAGCCTGTTCCCTTCCCCATCTCCATCACAAGGCAATCAGACAATACCTCCTGGGCTGCTGCAGAGATGAGGACTAGCAAACTCCTGAGACCTACTAAGGTCCCACATGCCTGTCCCAGAGCACATCCCATTGCCAGAGCACCAGATTGCAGTGGGATCCTCCAGGGCTTTATAAGGTTGAGCTGACAGGAAGGTCATTGCCCCCTAAAGGGCCAGTTCTCCTTTACCTGGCTTCAGCTTTCTTGACCCTTGTGAAAACAGACTGTTTTGGGTCTCTTCACCTCTCACTGAGTGGAGCTGAACAGGCACAGCTGGACTGGTTTCCTCCACTTCATGAGAGGCAGCTGGACACAGGGTGTTACACCCAGACCTGCTCAAAGGGCTGGTGGTACTCATCAAGTGAGAAAAGGGGATGGGAAGAGCCCAGCAAGACCACTTCACTCCTGTAAACCAGCCCATTTCTGACATGGGGATGTCAATCCTGGGCTTTAAAAAAAGGCCAAGGCAGCTTTATCCACACTCAGGGATTGGCTAAGCTGACTGTGCAGGAGTGGGTGAGGAGCAGTGAGACCCATAGCAGGAGAAAGGCTGATGGGGCTCATTGCCTGCCACCCACTGAAGCCTGGGCCAGCATCACATACTCCCAGCTGTGAGACCAAGGACCTGGCTACAGGGACTTCTGAGAGTGCTCTCACCTCATAGTACCCATCAATGAAGACTGTGATCATCTGTGGATTGACACCCTGAGCCGACAGCAAGGAGCGCAGCATCCTAGGGAGAGATCAAGGGGCCTGAGCACAACACAGCCCTAGCGGGCCCAGGCCATCCAGCAGAAGCTTATGAATCCCTTGGGATAGGGGAAATATGCATGATTAGGAAACAGGACCTATTATCCCAGGGCTCTTCCCTTTCCCATGGCAAAGAACCCTGGGAGCTGTTCAAAAAGGTCTCCCCACACAACCCTGGGAGGAGGCTGGATCCTGCCAGCAGGACAAAAGGGAGAGCCTGGGCCATGCCTGGTGGCATAGAGCAGAGCAGCTGTGTCCCCTGGAAGTGCTTACCTGTACAGGTAGTTGGGGCGGTTCCCTGCAATAACAGCTACAGGCACATCAAAGACTTTATTGTCTTTGAGCTGGAAGAGAACAATGTGTGTGAGTGGGGCTGGGAAGGTCAGGCCAACCTAAATGATCCTGTGACACTGAGAGCAGGATTCATGGGGTAGGGATCAGCATAGTCCTACCCCTTGGCTCAGGACCACACCAACCAACCAGGATTCCACTTAGCACTGCTGGAGACCCTGTCAGCTTCCCCCCACCTCAGGCTCAGCTCCCATATCCCAGCTTGCATCCACCTGGAGACCTTTGTCCAAACCCTTCATCACTGTGCCAACGATAGTCCAAAGGCCGTAACAGCTGCTTCATCTCCAAATGTACAGACTCTGGTGCCTACACTGATGTCCCTAGAGCCATGGTACTCTGGAAGCTCAGGGCAGACATAGGGCAATGCTTCTCCAGCATGACTCAACCACATGTATTTTGTATTCACCTTACCTTTGCTAGTGCTAAGGGCTTGCCCAGGCTCAGTTTACACCATTCAGCTGATATTTAAGGACAGGGCTCTGCAACTGAGCTGCAAACACACCTGGTCCATCCCTGCCCTCCCTGAATACTCTATCCCTGCACTCACAGGATCAGGGTTGAACTCAATGGGTGTGGGGTCTTTGCAGCTGCAGACACTGCCATAACCTTCTACTTTGCTGCAGAACCTCTTCCTGCGGCGGTTCAACTCTGTGTCAGGCCAATGGCACTCAGCATCTAGAAGCATCAAAGAGAAAACACGGACTGCTCATCCCCATGACCTCACCTTGTGTGCTCCAGGCTGCACTGCCACATGCGTGGCTCTCCCTAAGCAACACTTGTTGCTTGTTCATGCCAGATGCCAGATATAACCCCAGGAGCCATTCAGAAGCCTTCCCCATCATAGAGCCTCTCTGAGCAGCAATGGGCCCTGTTCAAGGCCAACAGTCAGAAAAGACTGGACCAGGCCTGGTTTGAAGAAGTGACAAACAGCCAGACCACGTCCCTGCTTCCCCATCCTCACCTTTCTCAACAGCCATGCCTGGAATTGCCACGGAAGCCTGAAGAAGGGAAGCTGGCCTTGTTTTAAAAGTTACAATCCCCATCTCAAACACCCTTACATTCATCCTGGGGTACTGCTGACAGACCCACAGCTTTGACTCAAAACCATCAAGAGCAGCAGGCAGGCATCTCCCAGAGATACCTGGCACCATGGAGCAGATCTTGCTTCCTACCTTCCACAGATGTCAGATGAACTTCTGTTTTCAGCAGTACAGGGTCACCCCACGTCGACAGGGCAGGCGACTTGGCGTGCTTCTCCCCATATACTTCCCCTGGAGCAGAAACACAGGGTCAGGACTGTCTGCAAGGGTCCATCCCCTCTGTGTCAGGGCATGAACAAGGGCTGTAGCTCGGGGTGGCAGCTTGGCACCTTTTCCCATTGGCCCATGGTGAGCTGTTGAAGGGACACCCTCACCCCCAGGAACAGGGCTGCCACTATCTGTAACTTGTTTCTTGCTCTTACAGCATGTTGGGGATGGGCTGGGTTTGTCTTCACCTGGCTTCTCCCACCATAAGGAGCTGTGTATGCTCTCCCAGCCTGTGCAAGACTCACCTCCCTTCTTCCCCACAAATGTCCACATATCTCTCCAGCTCAGGAATGGTGCAACTTGGCTCCCCAGGCTTTTCAGAACATTCTTGGCTGTGTCCTTGAGGTGAAAGGAGCCTTCATCCTGGAACAAAACACAACCCTGCAGCTGAGGCTTGGCTCCTGATGCAGACAAGGAAAGTCTCCTACGAATACTAAATAGGTAGAGAGCCCACTCCTACCCTTAATCTGTTCAACCACAAACCTTCAAGTGCAGGTCGCTAAGGTCCCTGTGCCACTAAACCTAACCGTGGCTTCATCATGACCCGCAGGGAGGTCAGAGTAGTTGCAAACTTCTGCTTCCTCGAGACCACGCTGTTCTCAAGCAGAGCCATTTGTTCAGCAACACTTCACACAGCTAAACCTGAAACCCTGAAGCAGCACAGTACTGCTCACACAGCCATCTAGATCCAGAAGGGTTCCACCATATCCTTATATTTCCTCATGGCCATCCTCCACCTAACCTTTGTTTATTGCTGCAGGCTCTCACACAACAGCTTTCTGCTCTCCTGCCTGGCTGAGCACACAGCAATACCTGTAGTAGCAAGGGGGAGCAAGAGGACATAGGAAGTGATCCAGCCAGGAGCCATAGCCCAGTGAGGATGTGACATTTAGCCCTGGGAATGCCTGACGACATTCAGGAGACAACTGCCCAGATAAGCTTTAGGACACCATGACTCAAGATGACTTTTTCTTTTGACACTAAGACCACATACCTTAATGGTGAAGATCAGGATCCGGCCCCGGGCAACCATGTTAAGGAAAAGTACCATGGCTTCATCTTCATGGGGAGAATAGGTGTCAAAGACCCTCTTGGCCATCACATGACCCTGTTGGTATTCAAACATCAGATGCATCTTAAATGGTATATGGGCAGCACAGACAATGTTATGGAAATCTGTCCTGGAAGCCTCAGTTCCTAAGTAACAGAATGAGTTACTTTTCTGGTATGCCAAGAATTTAGTCCCCAGGCAAGCTCAGCCCTTGGGGCTTCCCACACGACATGAAGTGCAATGAGGTTCATAGGACAGCACTATATAACCTTACAGCTCCTCTCCTGCCTGCTTCCCAAGGACAGCCAGAGAAGCACAAGAGAAACTCCGCAAGGACTATTTGAATGACGGTGTCCTGCTCTGGCAAGTGAAGACAAACAAGCATTTGGGAGCTTCTCTCCTGGCTGCCCTTTGCCTCCTGCACCCAGCAGTTAAAGAGCAAGGACAAACAGTGCCCAGTAAGAAAGACAAATGCAGACACACGGGGACGCTTTACCGTAGCCTGATTTAAAACGATGACGTGAATCCCTCTCCCTTGCTCCCGAGCCTCATCTTCCAGGACCTGCAAGTGGAGAAGTGATGAGAACCATATGTCAAGACCTCTTATTCCCTGCTCATTCACCACAGCAGAGCTCCCAGACAAGAAGCAGTTCTCTCTGCTGTGATATTTTGTCTTTGCTGACGGCAGTGATGGATGCCAGAGCAGAAGGCAACACAGGCCAGCACCTCCAGAGTCCTGTCTTGACCACCACTAAAAGTGCTCTCACCACCTGCTGCTTGAGGCTTCACTCATTCAGCAATATCTACCCTCTGCTCAGCCAGCCAGCACCTATAACTCACCGTTGTCCCATCCACAGCCACATAGACCTTTGACCTGCTGGAGTACACCTCAACATCCAAGACCTTCTTGTTGCTGACAGGGTGCCTAGGGACCTCCACATTCAGCATCTCGTCATCTACAGGGGGAAATGCATAGTCTCAATCAGCCAAGGCACCTCTAGCTTGTTCATGCTTGGCGCTAGCACAGACAAGCCTCCAGAAGGCCATGCCCCCAGGTATCCCAGCCCAATAAACCACAGGCAAGAATGCACAAGGACAGCAGTTAAGGGAAATACAAAACGGCAAGAGGTCTGGCCCCAACTATCCCCACATAGATGTCTGCAGCCAAACATGCTGAAGCCATGAGCAGATAGAATGGGAATAACCTTTTCTATTCATTTTTGTTAAAACTGTATGCACAGACGTGTCTTTTACACTGTAGCTGGTCAAAAGTTTGCCCTGACTTAAAGCAAGATGCTGCCCCTCACCATAGTCCTGTGCAGACTCTTCTTCCTCCTCATAAGCAGCTCTCCTGGTGTCCAAGATCAACTTGATGTTCACAATTACAGTCACAAGCAGAAAGAGGACAGCACCTGTCTGCAATGCAGGACACTCTGTGTTAGCAGCTTGTAAGTAACAACCCCAAATTCAGCCCACCTCCTTGGCAGAGGCTACCCAAGACAGCACCCCAAGAGGTCTTGCAAGGGATCATAATTATCTGTCATTTCTCCTGTTTTCTTCCAGGGAAAGGCAAAGAGAAGGAAATACAGGTGATGACCAAGTTTTACATTGAAATGCTTTCATCAGCTGAAGAGCATCAGCTTCTTGATACATGAGAATTAACCCACTTCCAACAAATCCCTGCTGTGAGCGATTCCTGTCAAAATATTGCATCAAGGTCGAGAGTCTGTGCATGCAATTCAGAACTGCAGCTCCCACAGTAACCTTAACTTCTACCTCTCCTGCAGCATCACTATTCTCATCTCTCCCTCTGCAACCAGAGGATGCATTCACGGGGACAGATGCTGTGTGACTAAAGCAAGGCAAAGGGAAGGAGCTGAGGTCTGACTTGAGGAAACCACACTGTGCCACGGGCTGCAGAAAACAGCCCCCAGCCTTACTGTCTGCAGCTATCTTCAAGGCAAGGTGCATGGATCCCAACACAGAGGGCGACAGGAAGGTCCAAGGGCTACGGAGCAGTCCAAAGGAATCCCCCAAGCACCACCACTCCCCATGGCCTTGCTTCTTCCAGACCAAGAGGATGGAGAAGCACCTGTACTTAAACGCACCTTGCTCCTCTCTTGCTCAATTTTAGTCTTTTTTAGTCTTTTTTCTGGTATTTGGACCCAGTGTAAAGCAGAAACTACTCCACGCTAAAGAGGCCTTTTCTGAGACAGAGCCACACAGGAAGACTTGGACCACAAACATCCCATGTTGGGGAATAATGCACCTGCAGGTGTAAGCTTAAAGCTGCAGTGCTGGCCTGGGATGCAGGACTGAAAGACCTCAGCTGAAGCAACCTGTCTTTAGGGAGCTTTGTGACTGAAGGCCCAGGTGAAAAGCTGACAGCAGCATGTGGTGGCCATGGGGCTTCGCACAGGGACAAAGTCCCTGCCCAGCACCTACAGGCCTGCCTCAGGGTTGAGGACCAGCTCTAGCCCAGAGCTCAGAAGCTGCTCTGGACAGTCTTGCTGCAAGGGAAAGGTTTGCCACTGGATTTAAGACACAAAGCTCTGAGCAGCTATTACCCCCCCAAGCTAACACTGCTGCAGGGCTCCATCAGGCTCCAGGCCAGAAGGGTCTATCTGGCTCACAGCAGAGTCACCACAGAGACCCAAAGCTGACTGCTATGTGCTGCTGACAGATTCATCCATGGCCCAAAACTCTGGCCCCTTTGCCTAAGCCATCAGATGGTTTCCAGTTTCAAGCTCAGGGTCCTACTCTGACCTTGAAGCATCTCCCTGCAGAACCCCAAGACTCATCATGGAGTTCACAGCTAAAAGGAAGAAGAGGGGAGAACCTGATGGAGGCTGCTCATAGCCTGGGCTTCCAGCAAGGGGATGCTGAGACACACCATGGGTGATCTTGAGACTCTTCCCTTGCTCCTCAGCCCCCAGCAGCTTGCTGCTTAAAAATCTGTGCCTGTTTCAGCTCTAGGATCCTTGATTCTCTGAGGTGTGGTATGGGGTTGAGATCACACATGAGCCTGCCCTTGCTGAGAGGCACTAACAGGATCACTGTCCTACCTGGCCAGCTACTACCTCTGTCAAGCAGCCAAATGGGTTCAGGAGGTAACTGAGGAAAAGGAAGCTGGAAAACTAGCAATAAGACACATGACAATATAACTGTCACTATGGCATTTTGGCTTGTTGATCTGCTGTTGCCTCAGGAGTATGAGCACCTCTGGGATCTATGCACAGAAAGCTTTTAAATAGGCAAGAATAGAGCCTTGGGCTCACAGTGAGGGGCAGACTGCTCCTGGTGGCCAGCAGCAACCTGGTCAGCACTGGAGACATGGGGCAGCAGCCCTGGTGACCAAGCACTAAGCAAGACCAGCAGCTGAGTCTAGCAAGGCTGGCTCCATTAGAGCTGCTGATAGAGGCCCAGCTGCTATAGACCTGTCTGCCTGATACCTGCAATTCCAGTTTAAGTATTTCAATGTGTTTTAAGTATTTTCATGTGTTTTAAGCCACAGCAGTGACACAAAGGAGAGAGGTGACAGCAGACAGGCTCTAGCACATTGCCCCCAGCAATGCCTGCCTGAATGATCTGGCCTGTTCCCAATCCCTGAGCACTCCAGGGGATGCTGGACCAAGCCCTCTTGCTCCTGAGGGAGCCCTCATGAGCCTTTGTGCCCCCAGGCACACACAAAACCCTTCCCTACTCCCTCTCACAGCAACAAACTGCCAGATCTCACAAGCTCTGCTCATCCCAGGAGCAGCCCCTTTTCTGCAGCTCACCGCTGTGGGGCCAAACCATTCCTGTCCTTACACCCCCAGACACCCCCCAGGATGCAGCCTCTGCTGAGGATTAGCAGTTTTACAGCACAAGCAACCAAGCCTGCAGCTTTCCCAGACACCAGCTGCTTCTGGGGCATGAGATCCTGTTACTCAGCCGTATTTTCTCTGTCCACCTGCTGTGTCTTATACCAGGCTTGAGTTGCAAACTAAATGGGGCAAGGATAGTTTCCCATCACAGGCTGAGCCCTACAGCACTTGGCATGGGTCCGGAACCAGAAGGGGAGCATTCAGTCAAGTTTCTAGCTGAAAGCTTCCCAAGGACACCTGGATAACTATATTTCCTGCCACAGCCAACAGGTCCATTTCCAGCTGGAAGTCGCTGCTAGAAATGTCAGATCCTTCCACACATGAGCACAAAATCACTGGAAGTAACATTCTGGGGGACAAGTTCTGTCTCCCCAGCATGTTAGGTCACCCAGACTGCCAGCAGACTCACTTCCATCCACACAGCATCTCCATAAAATCACAAATCCTGCAGATTATCCTTCCTAATCTACTGCAGGCCTGCGGGTGACTCACCTGGCACAGCTTCCGCAGCGTACGCTGGTTCATCAGCTTGTACTTCCAGGCAAGATACCAGCTCCGCTTCTTGTGGGGCTTGACGGCAGGGTTGGGTTTCCACTCATCCATAGTCACAGGGGCTGGCCCAGCCGTGTGGGGTGAGGGTCAGGACGTGTGCTGCTCCGCTCTCATGTCCATTGGAGCTACCTGTCAGGATGGGATGGGAGCACAGTGAGGGAGGTGAATGCTTTCAAAGCCTCTCCCCAGCAAAGACAGGGCCTGGCACAAGCAGTGACTATGAACGGCACTCACATACCCCATGGAGCCTCTCCCCCTGCAAGCACCCCTAGCTCTGCAGGGAGCAATCCAGGAGGCCAGGCTCTGCTGGAGGACTGTAAACAGGGTGATAGGAAGCCCTTGAAGCCATGGGCCGGTGAGGATTTCTGCTCCAGGCCACCTTACAGAGGCCACTGCAGTGGAGGGGGACCACTCCCATGCTCTGGAAAGGTGGCCAAGAGGCAGGAGCTGATGCCAGACCCCAAACCACCAGGCATCACGTTGTCAGCACTGGCCATATCTGCCTGCACGGTACCCGGTAGGAGAAGCATCCTCCCCACTTGCAGTAGGGTGGCTGTGAAGCAGCACCATCCCTGCTACGGTGCTTCTGACAGCCTAGACATGGAGCCAGAGCTGGGCCATAATCCCACTGGAGATGACAGCACCCCTGGGGCAGAGAGGCTGTGTCCGGGTTCAGGCTCCGTGCTGCGAGCAACCTGCTAGGCCTGTGGTGGGGGGGTTGCAGATGCCCGGCAGAGCCAGGGCCCTGTCTGGAGCACAGACCCCGCCAGCGGGGCCAGGCACGGTGGGAGCACCCAGCAACCGCCCGAAGGTGAACGGAGGACTGGGGCACCCTCGGGGGAAGAGAGCAGGGACCCGGCGATGCAGGGCGAGTACCGTAGAGCGGCCCAAGCACCCGGAGTGGGGGACCCCAGGGCAGCGGAGGAGAGTCGCGAATGGGCCCCAGGCGGGGGACGCGAGCGGAGAGCCAGGCTCCGAAGGCCCAAGGGGAGCAGCAACGGGGGAGAGCCGAGGGGAAGGGCACGGCCCCGCTACTCACGGTCCAAGCGGAGAGGCCGAGGCCGAGGCCGGGCCGGGCCCGACCCAGCGATGCGGCCGCGCCGCGAACCCCAAGCACCAGCAGGGCCGCGCCGCTTCCGGCGCCGCAGGAGCGAAAGGGAGGCGTGGCCAGCGCTAGCCCCGCCCCTCCGCGCCGCTCTGCGCTGCCCGGCGGACCTCGCTGGTGCGGGCAGGTGGAGGCGGGGGGTGTGGCCTGCGCAGAGCGGGGCGGGGCCGCGGCTCGGTCCGGGTGACAGCGCGGCCGCCGCCGCCGCCCCGGCCGCATGGAGAGCGGTGGGGAAGCGCTGCCCGCCGACCTGCGGGACCTGGCGACCAAGGTGGGGAGGCGGCCGCCCCCCGGGCTGCTGCGGGGGCTGCGGGCAGACACAGCCCCCGCGCCGCCGGCACCGCCCGCACCGGCCAGCGGAGCCCGCCTGCCGCTCGCCGAACGCCTCCGGGCGCTCCGCCTCGACATGGTGAGTGCTGCGGCACCGGGGCACTGCCTGCCGGCCCCCCTCCCCTCGCCCCCCGTAACTGCGCACCCATGGGGAGCTGCGTCCCCCCCCCCACTGCCCGCGGTGCCCGCGATATCTGCTCGTTACCCCTCAGTAACCGGTCCCCGCCGTAGCTGCCTGCCCGCCCCCGTGATAATTTCCCGCCCCCCCCGGAATAGTTGCATCCCCCGGTAACTGCCCGCGACCTCCTGGTAAATGCCCCCCCCCTCCCGGGGTAATTCCATCCTTCCCCCCATCCCGGGATAGCTGCATCCCCTCCGGGTAACTGCCTGCCATGCCCCCCCTAACAGCCCCGTAGTAGTGCCTTCCACCCTGCCCGCATTTTGGGGTGTCCCTTCTTTTCCTCTATGTATTAACAGTCCTTCACCCCGTTTTTCTCTGCTTCCCGATCTACGCAGCATCCCCCCCATTTGGGGTCTCACGGACCCCTTCATTCACCACCGTCTTGCCCCCACCTCCTCACCCCAGGCGCTGGCTCCGGTGGCGCTCAGAGCGTTCCAGGGATCAGGATTTAAGACAGGGACCTTCGCCAAGGACATGGTGGCCGGGTCCCCCCACCCCCACGGGTGTCACCCCCTGAGTGACAAGGCACAAACATCGCTGGGAGCTTTCCGGGGGTTCGCTTCCTGCTGGGGCTTCTCTGGTGTCTCGTAAAGGGTTGTGCTCCTGTGGCCGCCTTTCCCGGGGATCGTGGGAGTGTCGATGGCAGCTTTCTCGCCTCCCTCTTTCCGTGGAGGGAGCAAATACCGGCGGTGCCTGCGCCTCTGGGAAACGTGGCGAGATTGGGCAATGGGTTCAAGTGCTGCTGGGGGAAGGGACTCTCCCACGCGTGCACACACAGGCCGGGTGGGTGGGAATGAGCATCGTTTCCATAGGGAAACCGCCTAAATACGCCTGCATCCCTGCCTGCCACCCGGGGCACCGCTGCTTTGCCTCATTCCGTATTCCCCATCGGTGCTTTCATCCTCCCTTCTCTTTCATCCTCCCTCCACGCCAGCTTCCAGGCTGCACTCTGACCGGAGGAGAAAGGTCTGTGGGCCCTGAGTTGCTCAGAGGAGGAGGAAGCAGCCGTGGTGTTTGCCCTGCGCAGGTGCAGGCAGGGTCAGGCCCCAGTCTGCAAGGCCTGGTTTTGGCCCTGTGTTACTAACCTTGGCTAAGAAAGCCTTTTCCTTTCTCAGCCTTGGCTCTTGTTGTTGGCTGAAAGAAGCAAGGACTCCTCACACCCAGGTCAGCAGCTTGGGAATGGCACCTGGGTGCCCAAAACCCAGTACAGGGCTCCCTCATCTCCCCATCCCCATGGAAAAGAACCAAAATCTCCCCTCCCTGGCAGCAGAGACCAGCAAATCTCAGTGGTCTATGGAGAAGCTGGCCTGGGAGTGGGTGATGAGAGGGGAAGACAGCAAATGCCCATACTTGCCTCTTGCTCTGAGGAGGATGTTTCATCCCTATGGATGAAGGTGCCTGCAGGTTTCTTGCATGCTGGGGAGGGGAATGGGACCATATCCCCCCTGGAAGGGGTGTGATGCTCCCCTATATGGCTGTCCTTGGTACAAGGTTGGTGCTGTGATGCTGCATCACCGCATCTGGAGGAATACAGAGAGCAGCTGGACCTTGGTCTTCTCCCACATTATTCTTGCCTTGCTGGAGAGGGGGTTTCTTGGGGTGCAACAGGATGGAGTCAAGCTGGCCTAAAGTACCAGCAAAGCGATGCTCAACTCTTTCCAGCAAACCATATGGAAAGGGGGGAGAGTTTTCCCACCTTCTGCTTTTGGGTGGCTCCCCTGCATCTCTGACAGCGCTGTCACAGCAAGGCAGAGAAAACCAGGGAACCCCCTCATCAGGGTTCCCAGCCTTCCTCCTCCCGCCTCTTCTCCCTGCCAAGGCCAGATGCTTCAGCAGCGTGTGCAGAAAAGTCCATTGTAGGCAGTTTTTGAAATAACTTGCCTAGAAAGGAAGTTTCTGCACTCCAGTGCTGGCTCCTGCCCCAATCCGGGCACATCGCTGCTATTTTTCATGTAAATCCAGCTTGCAGAGCACGGGGAGGGGATGGCGGATTTGTGTTGGGTCTCTACAAATCATTGCCCTTTTTTTTTTGTGTCCTCTGGACTGAGAGGCATCACGTGCTAGAATCCTGGCTGGAGTTTTCCCAGGCTCCTTCCTCGGATGCTTTTGTTGCTGCGCTCACTGTGGGACCGGAGATGGGGGGTCTCAAGAGACTGGCGGGTCAGGCGGGTGGCTCTGAGGGTACCGGATGCTGGGGACCGGGTGCTGTGCTTGGAAATGATGCTGTGGGGCAACTCTGATTTCCATTCCAGCTTGCTGGTGCTGGGGACAGAGTGTGTTTGTGAACCAGTCTGTGGGCATCCACAGCTCCCAGGCTGCCGGTACTGTCCTGCAATGGGTTTCTCTCCCACCACTGCCGTCTTATTCCCCTTCCTGGCAAAATATCTGTGTCCTGCGCAGGGGAAATCCAGTGGCTTTCGGCAGCCAGTATCACTCAGACAGGAATGTCTTGGCACACGGGGCTTTCCGTTAGGAAAACAGATGTTTCTGCAGCAACCGAAGCTTTGCAAAGGCTTGGAGGGGCAAGAGTCGGTGAGGGAAGTGGTGTGATCAGCAGTGACTGTTCCACTCCACCATCCTCCTCTGTTTTGGGAGTGATTTAGATCTCAGGCTCCAGATCCTGTCAGGTTGTCACCAGGCTTGGATCGGACCCTAGAAAAGGGGAAGTAAATACGTAAAGGGACCCAGCCAAAACAGCCTGGGGAGGTGATGGCAGTCCAGATAGACCCCAGCTCAGAGTAATGCCCCTGCTTGGTCTTCTTGCCCTGCCACCAGTCCCCTAGGGCTTAGGGGATGCTCTGGGCTCAGACCTACACCCAGTGCCTCCAGTTCCTTGCTTTCTCCTGTCCCCATAGGAGACAGTGACATAAGTGCTCTGGGTTTACTTCCCTGAAGGGGCTGGTGGGTGGCAGGCACCATAAGTGATTGGTTGCAATGGTTGTGTCCCTGAGTCTTGGACAGGGTCCCCTGGGATGTTTCCCAGTGCCATGCTGTTCATCAAGCAAGCGGGCCTGTGGCCACTACAGTGACACCTCTGCCAGGGTATGCTGGGACTGGGGCTTACCTTGATCCCCTCAAACCTCTGTTTTCTGTCTCCCTACCAGGCCTACCTGCGAGCGGTCGATGTGAAGATCCTGCAGCAGCTGGTGGTGGTGAATGAGGGCATCGAGGCTGTGAAGTGGCTGCTGGAGGAGCGGAGCACACTGACCAGCCGCTGCAGCAGCCTGGCCAGCAGCCAGTACAGCCTGGTGGAGAGCCAGGCAGCCTCACGGCGGGGCAGCTGGGACAGCCTGCAGGACCCCAATGACCCGCTGGACAGCATCTCTGTTGGTAGCTACCTGGACACGTTGGCTGATGATATGGATGAGTATTCCCAAAATGCAGCTGAAACAGCTGCTGCATCTGCATCAGGCAGAGCCCTGGTCAGAGCGGAGCAGGATTGGGTCAAGCTTGACCCTGAGAGGGGTCTGGCAAAGCAAGAGAAGGCCAAAGCGGAGCAGGAGTGGCCCCACTTGGACGTCTCCCCACCCCGGCTGCCCCAGGATCACCGGTTTGCGAAGGAGCCCCAGGTGGCCAACGGGCATTTGGGCCAGCAGCTCTCCTCTGTGGAGCCAGGCAGAGACACCAAAGTGCCATCAGGGACTGGGGAGAGGCTGGGGAAGGGGAACCTGGATGGGAAGGCTCGGAAAGCCGAGGGTGACTTCGAGAACTGCAAACTCAACAGCAAACTGCACTTGGAGTATGATGCCCACTGGCGCTGGCTCCAGTCTCAGGATGATGTGACGTTCTTGTAGCCCATGCCTTTGCCTTTTCTACTCCAGCTCTCCCAGCTGCTCACTCTGCTTCCCTTGTCTCTGCCTGGGAGAGCTGGGGTAGCTGGAGAAGGGAGGACAGGCTGGTTTGGTGGTGCTGCACTGTTCCTCTAACCCCCTGTCAGTGTTTGGTGATGCAGCCCCAAGGGATGGGGTGCTGGCTCTGCAGCAGCTTTATGGGAGAGGGTGGGATGAGGCGGGTCCCCATACACTTAATCCTTTGCCCTGGGGTGGTGCTTGCAGGTGGCTGGTCACTCCTCTGTCGTCCTTCATGCTGGTGGCAGGGAAGGGTTGGTGGGAAAACCTGGTGCGGTGAGACCTCTCCCCTCTAGTCCTCAGCCTTCTATTTGCAAAAACTGGGAACCCTTCCTGTAAACCAGCTGCCCAGAGAGGACAGGAGATGCTCCCACACATCCATGGTGGCACCAGCATGCTCAGTGTGAGGTGTGGGGCAAGGCCAGCAGCAGGTCATCCCTGTTGGATGTGCTCCTTTCCATCACTGTCTTCAAGGTCAGTGTCCATCCAGGGTGGAGTTGATCTGGGGCACCTGGGGCTTGGCCTCAGCACAAGGGGGATGCTAAAACCGTCTTTCCTGTGAGTGGAGCCCTGCCTGGTTTGAACGCCTTCATCTGTACCCTGTGGAGGAAGGATGATGGTGCAGACTTCCCTTCCCAATGTGATTACACGAGAAGGGTGATGTGCTGAGTGGGAGATGGAGATCCAGTTCTCCCAGTTTGTTTCTGGACTGTCTTCCACTGTTGGACCATGTCCCTTGGAAACCCCGGGATGTGGCAGTGTATGGGCAGCCTGGCAGAGCCTGTGGGGCTCAGGCTCAGAGAGTGCTTCCCCCTGACACAGTGTGATGGGGGTGATGGCTGGGATTCTCCATCTGTGTGATGAAAGGTGTCGAGTCTTTACCCTCTACCAGCAACCAGAAACATGGGGCTTCTCTGCCGGGGTGGATTTGCAGTGCCCCTGCCCTGGAGACATCTTCTTTGTCCTTTTAGCCTTGGCTTCTGCCTGTGCCTTTTACTGTCCACACACTATGTCCCCCAGCACACCCCTCGCTGGCTTGTAGAGCATGGCTTCAAGCTGGAGCTGCATGAGAGCTTGGGCAGGCCTGCTGCCTTCACCAGATGATGCAGGAAGGACCTGAACATCCTGCTTAGAGGAGAGGGGCTCTTCCACGTGCGTGGATAAGCCGTGGGTGGATGTGTGCTCAGTGCTGTGATGGCTTTGCTCTCACCATGATGCTGTTGTTAACCTGCTTGTGTGGATCACAGCCTGTCTCTTCCCTTACCGGCATGGTGGGAGTGGGGACACCATCTCCTGATGTCAATGGGAAGCCAAGAGAGAGGGCAGACCTGGCTGTGACTCTTCCTAGATATGAGATGTGAGCTGGCTGTGGTTAGGAAGGTGGTTGGGTGCATGACAGGTTCAGCTTTGTGCCTCTGAAGCAGCATCTTCAGTGGAAACTACTCCATACCGAGACTCCTGAGCATCCTCCCTTCCCCTCTGCAGATCCTCAGGGCTTTCCTGGATGGACATGGAGAGCAGAACAACACCCACAATTCCAGGAGGTGGCACCTGTTGAGGAAGTGGGGGAATCCCAGCAAACTGGGACCGGGTTGCCCTATGTGAGCATCCCATCTGCCTGCCCCAGAGCAGCTGTGCTTGGCTTGCCATTGCCTCCAAGCAGCTTATGGCTCCCTGTGTGTAGCTCCGTTGTGGCTAAGCCACCATGTGCCCCAAGGCTGGCTGTCCTCTGCTTCCCTTCTAGCTCTGCATGGCATGAATCAGCTGAGGGTCCCTGGGGGAGACAGGGTAAGTCCTTCAGTGCTGTTAAATCATTCTCATCAAAAAATAGCTGGCTTAATAAATGATAGCGTTTCTCCCAGGTCACAGTGTCAGTGCTTTGCTGAGCTTATGGGGGTTTATAGGGAAGGGGGAGAGTGAGATGCTGTGGAGCTGCTGGCAGGTTTAACCCAGGCCATGTGTCCAGGGATCTGTCCTTTCTCACATCAGGGTGGTGACACATTAAAGTCACACTTCCTGCAGCAGTTGGGTACCAGAGCACATCTGCTGGGAGCAAGGATGCTGGTGACACTGGATCTGTGGGAGAAGGGGCGTATTGAGCTCAGCTGACCCATGTCTCCACTGACAAATACCCTTCCTGCCCAGATTTTCAAGGAAGATCTTTCTAGGTGTTTGCCAGCTCCATTAGCCATGCTGGGGTCATGTTTGTTCCCCTTGTTCTGCATCTGCAGCCTTGGTTCCTGCAGCCTCCTCCAGCTAGGGTGTGCAGGGCGGTCTGGGTATGGGACAGAGACTTCTCCAGCCCGGCATGGGGTGTGAGCAGCCACAGCTCTGACTTGAGGCTGTTGGATTTGCTCCTGGGTGGATTTTAAAGGGTGGGTTCCTTTAGAGCCATTGGAGCTCGTGGAAACATCAGCCTTTCCAAAGCAAACGCAGGCAGCTTATCCAGCTCTGCCATCCCAGCCCAGCATCCGTTTCGTCTCCTGGCTTTGAAACCGTGAGCTTTTGCAGATGGAGAGGTGGATGCTGGAGCCAGCAGGGTTTGGCAGGATTTCCATGTTTTATGCTGGACTGAGGTGAAAAATAAAGTAAGGAAACCTTAGAAACAAAATGCCCAGCCCATTCCTCTTCCATAGCTAGACCCAGCTATCAGGCAGCTCTGTATTGCCTTCGCTGGGGTTCCTGTGGGCATGGACTCAAGCCTAGCCTACAGGAGCCTCAGCTGCACATAGAATTGGGATATCCCTTCCAATCTCAGCACCTCTGTCTTGCTGCAAGGTGGGTGCAGCAATGGGGGGGGCACAGCACCCATGGGTGAGAAACAGCCTGCAGCATAGACCTGGAGCCTTTCTTTGCATCACTGCCCAGGGAGGAGCAGCACTTGGCCCTGCCTGCTGCTGCCCTTGGGCTGTTCTTGGGCTGTGCAACTCTGGTGTTAGGTAAGAGAACAAGCAGATAAAGCAGGCAGGATCCCAGGCAGTGCCAGAAAACACCCACCTCTTACAATAAAAACACCATCCAGTCATCTTTTATTCTTCTAAAGATATACACAGAGATTAGACTGACTTAACGAGGCAGTAAAACACTTCAATGGCTCCTCTTGCTAGCTATTAAACACTCCCCTGGGCCTTCCCCTCCCCACATGCAGCTTGGCTCAGAAAGGGCCCATCCCCTGAGTGTTACAGCCATTTAAGCAATTTATGGTAGTTCCTGTGGGGAGGCACTGGGAAAATAACCTTTTTATAGAGGGGAATAGCCGCGTGCCCATGGTCAAAGGGGAGGTGGCTTCCAGCCCTTCTGCCCCTCACCGTGGCCTTTGGTCTGGCAATCCTATACACCCCTATGGGCTGGCTGCTGTGGGGTGCATTGCTGTGGGGTGACCAGGGGAGTGGGTGCAGGGGGTGTGGGGCTGGATCCTGGCACCGGGACCTTCATCAGGGCTTGGGGCAGGGATGCTCCCTGTTGTCCCATTGCATTGCTCAGGGATCAGGTGGTGGGAGGAAACCTGTAAGAGGGCTGCTCTAAAATGAACCTTTTGGGCTCTGCTTGAGGCTTGTCTCTGGCATCCACTGCTAGCATAAGAAGGTAAACAAAGGTCCAGAGGGACCAAGTGTAACCTGGGGCTGACAATGTCTTGCCCACTGCTTTCCCTGAGACGATCGTGGGCTGCATTACAGGGTGACCTGCCTGAAAACCAAACCCCTCAAGAGAAAGTGTTCAGCTATAGGGGTGCAATGAAGTGACCCAGTGACACCAGCGGTAATGGGGAGGGTGTCCCATTCACCCCATGGTTCTCTAATTGCCAGGAGCAGTGCTTCAGGTAGAGCCCTGGGCTTGAGCTGCCTGACCCATGGCAGGCAGTGTGTGGCAGAAGAGGCCAACAAATAGGACAGGAGGGGCTGGTCATGCCCCCAAACCCTGCTCTCAGGTTGCCCTGTTTTGGCTGTGGGGGAGTCCCTGGGCAAGGCTGCAATGTTGGTGCTGGTGGAGCCAAGGGAGAGCCCCATGATGCCAAAACCACCTCCAGATCAGGACAGCATTCCATCCTGGCACTGGAGACCTGGCACCCAGGCTGGCTCCATCATCCAGCTCTCTCCTGGTTTCACCCAGCCTGCTCCCTATGCCCTGCCCAGGACTCCCCTGTACCACGCTAAACCAGCCAAGTGGAGGGTTCCTGTACCCTGAGTTTTCAGCTGGTTTCCAGTTTTTCCTTCTCATTCCCTCAGGATTACAGGTTTCCAAAGGCAGAACCTCCTACAGGTTTTGTGCAAAGAGGCAGCTGAGAAGGAAGAGATGTCCTCCCAACCCCCCCCCCCCACCTCCTCTCCGCCTGTCTTGTAAGGAAGGGCATGCTTTCAAGTGTGTGCTCAACCTCTATTGCACACTGGAGAAGTCACACTAGGCAGGGGATGCTCTGACTGCCCAGCATCTCATGGGAGCCTCCTGTGGTACCCCTGAGTTCCCCCTGAGTCTGCTCTTGGGTCAGCAGATGAATGACCCAGAGGCTGTTGAACACAGGGACAAAGCTGGAGCACAAGCCAGGAGCAAGCTGAGCCATTGGGAAATGCCTCCAGGGGCTGTTCCCTGCTTGGCCTTTGCTTTGGATTCTAATGCTTTGGCTTTAAAGCTTCACAGCCCTGCTTGGGAGTGAAAACCAAGCATGACCGCTTGGGGCCTCAAGGGTGTGACAAGGGACGGGTGACAATGGTTCTGGGCTGGGTTCCCTACCCATGTCACCCTTCCAGCCCAGCCAAGGTGCCAGGAGTCCCCTTCATTCTCCCTTGGGTGGTGGGCACTCACCCTGGCCCATCAGGGTCCCCACTGTGTTACCTTCTCCTTCCCATTCATGCACCCATCACTTGGTAAGAGTCCCCCCTTCCCCATGTAGAGTGGGACCTGGGTTCGCTCAGTGCCACCCCAGGGGTGACACCAGAAGCTGTGTGTGCCCAGGTGCGTGTGCTGCTGTCGCCACCTCCTGCCCGCCTTCGGTTCCCGGTGGAGAGGGGAAGGAAAATCGGGATTGCTCTTTGGAGAAATGCATCTTTTTTTCACCATCTTAGCTCGGCCTGACCCACAGGCACCCCCCTGAGCTGGTTTTGTCCCTTCTGCGGTGTGTTTGAAGGGAAAATGACAGTGAATATGTTGCAGAGAGGCTGTCAGGGGGATGTCAAGATACATCTCCACTGGGGACAGGATGGGGAGCAGGACCAGAGGGATGCCTGCAAATGGGAGTGAAGCTGCACTGCCTGCAGTCCTTCATGGATGGCAGTGGTCCTTGGGGGGGTGATTGCGGCTGGGGCTGGGTAGGGGGATAGTGCTGGCCACTGTGACAGGGATGGGAGGTGAAATGTGCCTCTCCCAGGCATCAGATCTCCCATTTTGCATCCCTTCTCCCCAGGCTTGGAATGGAGCAGAGAGGCCAGGCAGTGGCTCCACTCTTCATCCATGCACTTCTGTACCTGTCTGATTGCCCCTCCTCATCAGAGTGCTGTGACTGGCAGAGGGGTGCAACACTTGCAGCCCTCAAACACCTTCTGCAAAGGGGTTTTGAAGCCACAACTATCCCCAGCCCGGATCGGTGCCCTGGGAGAGAGGCAACATTGGGAACTGAAGGGATTTGAGGGAGTTTTGGGACAGCAGCCCCCATTGTGAAGCTCAGTCCTGGGCCTCGGGGTGGGAGGGCACAGGCAGTGTGTGCGGTGGGGATTATGGCTGCTATAAAAAGCACCAGCATCTCTCACCCGTGCTCCCTAAGGTGCTTAGGGGAGGAAAGAGGCGCTTAAACAGCAACCTCCTGCACTAAGGAGGTGCAGGCATTGGAGCAGTTAGAGCATCCTGGCACCCTCATCAGTCCCCTTTCCCCTTGGCACCCCCAAACCTTCCCTAGGCAAAGCAGCCCCCAGCACCTCTGCCCATGGACCTCCTCCCTAAGCCCCTCATGTTGATGGCCAGATCCTCATACCCTGCTTGGAGGAGGTGGGGGACAAGGAAAGGGTTGGTGGGGACAGCCCAGCCCTGAGTAGGGGTGCTGGTGGGCAAGAGGAGCAGATGAGGTTGCTGTCATCTGCACTGGCCCCCCCAAATCTCTTCTTTCCCCATCCTCTCAGTTTTGCTTGTCCATCTGTTCCTACACTGCCACCCCGCTTCAGAGGTAATCTGAGGGTGCTGAAGATGTCCTCTAAAATGCAGCCAGTCCAGCGGTGGGTGCCTGGGCTGGAAGCCATTGATGTCTTGGAGGGACAGGGACTGCTTTCAGCCAAAGCCCCACTCTGCTCCAGTTTCTGGAGTCAAAATGGCTCCTTGGCTTCTCACGACTCTCTGACAGGTTCAGGGCATCCTGAGAGCTCTGCACCAGTGCGGTGTCTGTTGATAAATCAGGGCAAGGCAGGTGCCAGATGATGGCAGTGATGCAGGGATGGGGGGTAAAGGTGGTCTGTGTGTGTGTGTGTGTGTGCGTGCAACTGTTGTGCTCTGCTGTTTCCCCTGTCGTGTTGCAGGTTCCAGTGGGGTCACAGCAGAGAAAGCAGCTACAGCCATGGGGTCCTGAACAGCCCCAGGGCCAGCCCTGTTCCCGGTGCTGACCAGGTGAGACGCTGTGGCTCAGGAAGGCGGTTGGTGGTTTCCCCCTGCCATAACATTACTTGAGGCTAGGTCGATCTGGGGATAGGCACAGCACCAGGATCCTTCCTTGCATCCCTGCATAAGAGGGGATTCAAAGGAGGGATCCTGGCCCCAGGAGGGGAGCGGGCCAAGGGTGATTCCTCACCAGTCTCCTCCCAGCCTGGAGCAGGCCGGTAGATCCCGGTGCCGGTGGCCACAGGAGGGAGCTTGTCTCCTTCCTTCTCCTGCTCGGAGGACAGTGTCATGGGTGGATGACAGCCACGCTGGTGCTTGGTGAGAGCTGCTGCTTTGTGCAGGAGCATCTCCACGGGGTCCAACCGTGCCGTGTGGGACCTGACGAGTGTCAGGAAGGGAACAAGGACCCGGCTGGAGTGGAAGGGGCTGCTTCCATCCCCAAGGAAGCCTCATTTCCAGCAGCTGGGTGATGGGTCCTCAGCACAGATGAGCTGCTGGGGCTGTCGCCTGCAGCTGTGGGAGGACCAGTTGTGCCCAGTGAGTACCATGTTCCCATGGCAAGGACCAGTCCCTTTAGGAGCAGTGCCAGTGCTGGACACATGGCCTCACTGTCCCCCCAGCAGTGACTGAGGGCATCTGGATCACCTCATTGTCCAGCCTCTACATGTTGAAAGAGCAGTGAGTAAAGGAAACCAGCCCTCCCACCATGTACAAGCTCCTGTGCCCCAGCAATCTGGACCTTCCCAGCTTCCCCAGCACGCAGCCAGCTCCATCACTGACAGACCCCCAGCATCCCTTCATGCTGCTGTGGCATTGCTGCCTGGCTTCTCCTTAACAGCCCCACTGTTGCAAACCCAGGGCCAAATCAAATAGGAGAAGAATGCTGGTTGGAGCAATGGAGGGTCTGATTGGAAATGGTTAATTACTGAGGGCTGGTTTGCTGTACTATAGTTACTGCCCTTGCTTGCTGCAAAACAGACAAAGCCCCAGCGTGGGACTGCTGGTAATGGCTCTCATTAAAAGCCATCAGAGCAGGAGGTGGAAAATACATTCATTTTCCCCTAACTGCATTCAGAAGGGGAAAATGACGCTCTGGCTCCCGCTGTTAGGGGTGCTCTGTGTACCTCAGGCAGGGAAAGGCAGGGCTCAGCTCCCTGAAGTCCTGACCACTTGTCTTTTCCTGAAGCCAGATCTCTGGGCCATCATTATAGCCTTTTATTAAGTTTAGGAAATATATGGAGATCAAAGGGATCTTCATAAGGAAGAGGCACTGGGACCAAGGAATGAGGTTGGTCCTGTTGCCTGTGCTCTGCTATACAGAGAAATGATGGATCCTGGTTCAAAACCCCAAGCAGGGCAAAAAATGGCATTAGAATATGAATTAAACCATCAGGATGCTTCTTTTCGCACTTGGTCTAGGAGGTCACCCCCCACCTCTCCTGCTGCTGGCATCCCTTGAGCCCCTTAAAAAAGAGGAAGTGAGGATCCACCTGGAGTTAGCAATGGAAAGGATGGCTTTGGGCAGAGAGGAGTGGGGAGAAGAGAGAAGGGCAGTTCTGGGTGGCAGTGCCCTGGCAGGGAAGAGGAAGGCTCCCAGCAGAGCTGCAAAGCTGCACAGCTAAGGGGAGGAATGATGGCCTGTGCAGATCATCAAGGTACTGGGTTGGATTTGGCTCCTCCTGACCTGACAGTGCCTTTCTGCAGCCCCCAGCTCATGCTGCAGCCCCAGCTCCCTGCTGTGTTCTGGGTTCATCCCCAGAAACAGACACCCCCTTTTCTCATGCAGCCTTTTTGTTGCCTTTGCCCTTTGCACCATCCATCCCTGTGCTGCAGGGCAGCCGCACACCAAAGGACCGCCTGGCTCCTCTCTGGCTCATTTCCCTTGTTGGTGGGTGTATTTCGCATTTGCCTTTCTTTTTTGCTATTCACAAGGAAGAAAGGGAAGTTATGAACCCGTGGGCAGACACCAGGGCAGGACTGACGTGCTTGGGAGGAGGGGAATGCCACCCACCCCAGCAAAGTCCTTAGAGGGTGGCAAAACCAGGGTGAGAAGGGCTTTGCTCTGTGGTGCCAGCTCTGCCCGGTCCTGCATGGTAGCTGCTGCAGTCCCACTGTGTCTTCCTGCTGCTCCATCGCTCCGCTCCATTCCCGCTGCTCCATCCCGCCTGGCCCAGCCACCGTGCTCATCACGTCTGTTGTGGCAAGTGGCAGGTCTCGCCGATGGTGATGACCACGTCCTGGGGCTGGCGGTCCCGGTGCCGTGGCACCTCGGGCATCTCACTCATCTCATTGACGCTGTTGCTGATGCAGTTGACGTCGCTCTTGTTGCTGTTGTCATCCGGGCTGGGGCCAAAGATCCAGTCTGGAGGAGGGAAAAGCACAAAACAAGCTGCTGGTTACATCTGGCTGTTTGCAGAGTCAAAGCTGGCTGGGAAATCACTGCCTCCCACTACATCCTGCCCCTCACTCTGGGTGTTTACCATCCCATCCCTGCCCCTTCAGTCCCCTTGGATCCCCTGGTACTGGGGTCTCTGCTCTTCCCAGCTTCAGGCTGGTTTTCAGGCTGCTTGTTTCTGGAAGCCCTCCTGGCTTAGGCAAATGAAATCACACTGCTCATCCCAAAAATGAAAATGAAGTGCCTCTGAAGTGAAGTGTGCATCTGGGCTCTCTGGCAATGTATTCCCCACAGCAGGTTTTTTCTGTCAAAAACAGAGTGAATGATTAAATAACCGTGTGACATCCAAAAGGGGCTGGAGGCATGGCTGGGGACACAGCTTATCTGCCATGGGAGTGCATCACAGCCACACCAGGGCTTCAACCCCTCCATGGGCAGCTTTGGGGCTGTGCTTCTGGCAGAACACCAGAGCACCAGGACATGGCTCTGAGCTGATCCAGTTGCTCTGACAACCCTGGGGGTGTCTGATCCCACTCCAAAATACAGTGGTCACTGCTGGAACATGGTATGACCAAGACATCCCTTGCAGCACAAAGGGCTGTGGCTCTGTGGTGTGCTGCTTTCCAAATACCTACTATATAAAAACCTCGATGTTTGGGCAGTGAGAGGCCATGTCCAGCCATGATGGAGACACACCAGCAAGGAGCAAACCAAAGCCGGGCAAGTCTAAGTAACAGTGGTGGCCAGTGGAGCACCGGGACCTCTCTGCTTCAGCCCTCCTCTCAAAACAAAGCAGAGATGGGTATCAGGAGGCAGACAAAAGTCCAGCCTGGTTTAATTGTTTCTGATTTAATTCTGGTTTAATTGTCACTTATTCACCAATGGATCCTGCTCAAGAAATAACATTTCTCTCCTTTGTGGCATTTTCTGTCCCTATGAGCCTTTCAGTTGCAGCTCTTTGGAGGAGGACGCAAGCTGCTTGGCAGAGCAGGACCAGAGAAATGCAATCACAGTGAGACACTGCCTTTTTCATGGGCTGTGGAAAAAAGCTTTGCAGCCAAACCAAGGCTGAATGATAGCAAACGCAGGAGTGGGATCCCAGGTGTGGAGGGAGGGGAAGATCTGACCTTTTGGGTCACCAGTGCTGTCCAGACATTGCTGCAGGAGTGATAATAAGAGATAGAAATGACTTGTGGTTCTCCCTGTGCTTGGGGTATGCACTGCAGGTTAATTCTGGGGCTTTTCTGAAAGCCCCAAAGCTTCTTTCATGAAGAAACACCCAAAGTTGTGTCATTTTTCTCCAGCCTGAAGCCATTTGGCCACACCGTTCCCAAGGGCACAGGGCATGGCTTTTGGGGTGATGCTTATGCTGTGGAGTCAGGGTGAGTGTCCAACCCTGCCATAGCAACCAGGCAAAGAGAAGGGGAGGTGTTGTAACCCTCTGCTGGTGTGGGCTGGCTGGACATGGGTGAAGGTTACAAGGCAGAGAAGCCTTCCACCACGCTGGACGCGTGTGATGTGTCCAGGTAATGACTGTTTGTTTCCTGTCTTTCCTTTTTTGTTCACCTCCATCACCTCCATCAAGATTTGCTGGTTGTGTGAGGGGAAGGACAGGAGAACCTCCATAGTCCCCATAGGTACCCTTGGTGCTGCCAAGAGTGATTGGAGAACTCACTGAAGATGTGATCCAAAGGCTTTTGGGAAGCCCTGTATCTGCCCCAAGTCCCAACTGGGGCATTTAGCTTTCACTTGCATGGTCCACAATCCCTGGGCTCTCCATTGCAACCCTTTCCTCAGGAAAGCAGCCAAGCCTGGAAGGCTCATTTAGGTCTTTTTCCCCTTATAGCCTCCATTTTGCTTGGATTTACTGGATTTAGACCAAAGCCAAACACTCCCCTGGCTGCTTCCTGGCTGCCTGGGCTGGGTCCATGATGGTTGGCCCCCCCCTCTTCTGCCCCTAAGACCTCCTAGGCTCACACGCAGCTGCTTGGCATGAGGAGGATCTGGAAGACAATAACAAGATTGCCTCCTACAAATACTATTAAAGTTCTCAGCTTGCTTTCCTTGACGTCAGCCATAAAACTCCAGTGGGAGCAGGGGCTGGTCTGGCAGGGAAGAAAGGGAATATCCTGTAGGAAAAAGAGGTGATGGGTACCCGAATATCCTAAGACCCATTTCATGAGGGTTGTGGCATTCGACGGGAAGCAAAGAGCACAGCTTTGCATACCTGTAAGTGAGGGGAGGTGGCATTTGGTGGCCAAGCAATGAACACTTGAGGGCATTTGCAGGCAACAGAAGAAACCAGAGCAAGGCACAGCACCGTGATACCATTATAAAGGGAGAAATGCAGAGGATGGTGCTTTGGGAAAGCAAAAGCTATGGGAAAAGGGTCAGGGTGCATCATCACCAAAGGGTGACTGGGTGCCCAGGGAAGGAGGCTCATGGTGAGGCTGCCACAGTCTAATTCCTGGGTAAGAGCAGGCTGGATTGTAGGCGCTAATCCGAACCGCTGCTTCCCTGGGAATTATTTCTGGAGCCTGCTGGATCTAATTACCCAGTAATCTGCAGGAAGATGTAATTAGGCTGTCATTAGAGGGTATTTACTGCGATGCCTTTATGATTTGACTGTGTAAGTAAGGAGTGAAGTAATTACACAATTACACGTTATTTGTGGCCATTTATGGCCTGTAACTTCAGCGTGTTGCCATGTGTGGAAGAGGGGAGCGAGGCCCCATGGAGCTGATGGAGGATCTCCTGCAAGCAAGACCCTGGAGTAACAGCCATAAAACTGTCAGCACCCTCAACATGCTCCTCCCCAGGTTCCCCCTCTCCAGCTCCTCTCAGCCTGTGGTTGAGAAACCAAAGTCTCCCATGGGATATCTGGGGAGGGATGAAGGAGAGGAGAGAGGAGACCTGCATGGCTTTGGCCCCATGAGATTAAACTTGCTCTTATGTGGCAGGATCTTTGCAGGGGATGTGATGCACAACCTTAGGTCATGCACAAGCATAGATTAGAAACCTTGATAATGAGCCCTGGGTGGGGGGCTAGTAATCAGGTAACAGAGGGTAATGAGGGGCTGGGAGCCGAGGGATGGTGGTGACCCTCTCAAGGTAGCTGAAACCCTTAGCATCATGACAGGGATTTCTCTCTCCCTCCCTTACATCTGGCAGGGGGTCTGCATGAGCAACGGAAAATGGGCACAGTTGTCACCAAGGGGAAAATGGAATCCTCTTTTGGAGGGAAGTCACCACTCGTGTTCACACAGGCTCCAGCCACAAGGAGTCATGCCTCACATAAAGGAGAGGGACAAAGTGACTTTCTCAGCCAGGCATCAAACCCAGAGGCACCTCTTCCAGCTTGCCAGGAGCTGCTGGGGCTCAGCCTGCCTCCTGAGGTTGTGCAGGGCGAGAGGTGACGTGGAAAGTGCTGAGATGGGGTGAGATCGATAGGGAGGGATTGATCCAAAGCAGCTGGGGAGGGGCGATAGGGCAGGCTGGGTAAACCAGGAGTTGTGGAATAGAATCTGTCCCTAAATAGCCGAGTGATGTGGCACAAAGTGCCCCTGCACCTCCCTGGCTCTGCCTGAGTCTTTGACTGCATCCCTGAAAGCAGGATGCTTTAGGATGTGCTGTGGTTTTAGGGATCCTTAGGATGTGCCATGTTTTTAGGGATCCTTAGGATGTGCCGTGTTTTTAGGGATCCTTAGGATGTGCTGTGTTTTTAGGGGCAGACAAACACTGTTCAGGGCTTCCCAGATTTCACAGTGTGTTTTACCTCCCCTCATACCAGCCCTATGAGGGATGATCCTCACCCAGAAACCCCTCACAGTGCAGGGAGTAGCCTCCTGCTGCCTGTGTCCACAGGAGCACAGGGATGCTTCATGCCCAGTCTAATCCAGGACAGATCCACTGCATCCACTGGTGACAGGGTGGGTTGTCTAAGAGGCACTTCAGTCACTGGACAAGAGAAGTCCCTAACAGAAGAGCAGAGGGAAGGAGAAGGGGCTGAAATTTAAATGCAATGCAGTGAGACATTCACACTCCCTACAGAGATGGGAACAAGCAACGGAAGGGGAAACATGTTAGATGAACAACTTGAACTCGTGCTCTAGTTTTATTTGCTTTAAATGGAGCCAGGTGTGAAAACAGCTGCTAAAAGAGCCTTTTTCTCAGCAGCAGGAGCAGAAGCACATCTTTCTTTGAAACAGATCCTGTCCAGCAATTGCCTTGTGCTCTGCGACAAGGCAGGACCAGCTCTGGCCAAGTTCAAGGATATCCTTCATGTGACTCATGTCCCTTTGCAGTGTCAGCTGGACATCATATCTGTCTCATTTGCAGGATGGACTCTGCTTATTCATTAGTAAAATCAGCAGACATCTCCCAGGTTTGTTCTGCTGGAATATCTCTGTCTCTGGCAGTAGTAATTTGTTATCAAGAAGTCCCTTTCCCCCCAGGTTCAATGTCTTTCTGAATTACATTGCTGTTGGTGTCTGTTCTTCCTTCCCTGTTTTGCTAGGTTAGTCATGCTGGCAAAGTCAAAACTGTCCTACACACCAAGCAACATGAGCACGCTGCTTTGCTGACGGATAGGCGAGGACACTGTCCCTCTGCAGAGCTGTCACCTGGCATGAAGGGGAAAGGGGGTGACATGGAAAAGGCATTCAATTAATTATGATATTCTCTTAAAAATAGCTCCTGTGCACCAGGACAACCCTGGACCAAGCCTGCATTTGATCCCTGTCACATCCCTGGGCACTGTTGCTGCTCTGGAGAGCAGGTTTCAGAGAGGTGGTTACTCAGGTGTGGTACATGGGAGGCAGAGATGCTCCTGGAGTGGTATTTGTTCTCCACATTCTCCAGCCCATGGAGGCAAAGATGCCCAGAGAGTGAAGAGCTGTGCTTGGTCTTAGCTCAAAAATACCAGCACTTGCAGAGGAGTAGGGAGGCACAGCACTCACCTTAGGGACCTGACATAGCCCATCCCTGGACCACAGGATGTCAGGCATGGAAACGCCACTGTGGGATGGTGCATCCCTGAGGCCAGCCTTAGTCTATCCCTGGCAGCATGTGCTGAGAGCAATCGCACTGCTCAGCCTTTGTGCTTCAAAGGTTTGGCTGCAGAAGCAGCTGTCCTGGAGTGGGGCCACTGCTGCCTGCTTTTGGCAGGGCCAGACCACTGTGACCACTTGTCTGGCCGACAGCCGCAGCCTGCAGCTGTGGTGATGCCAGGATGGATGCGGCAGTGGGGCACCAGTCTGTTATTACAGTAGCTGGGAGTGGGAATTAACCCACTGGAAGCCATCCTACAGCAGCTACTGCTAGACATCAGCACCCCTAACCAGTGCCTAAAGAACCACAGTGCACCCCCATGCACCCAAAGGGAAACTGAGGCAGGGGGTTAGTGTTAGAGGGGGGGGTTAGCACCCAGATGGGAACCAGAAGGGAACCTGATGCAGTCTCTTCTTTTCCAACAACTTTGGGAAGCAAATGAATCATAGTCAAGCCAGAGCACAAAGAGAAAATGTAAGTCTTCTCCGATGGGCCTGAGACTCAATTTGCAATCCCTGCTACAGGCTGAATTATCCTAAGAGCCCTGTGGTTCTGTGTGGAACAATTAAAAGTGAATCCCGACTCCCTGCAGGATCACCCAGCAGCTATTTTCAGTAATGCCACATTCATGCACAGTTTCTTTGTTCAAGGAGACCATTTCCTAAAGAAGCCTGAAATGTGGCGGGTGGAGATAAGGCTGAAAAAGAAAACTACAGCTGGTGGGCCAAAAGGGCAAAGAAATGAAAGACCCTGCTCCAAGAATGGGTTAAGGTTTTGAGCTGCCCTGAAGCCATCAACCCACACAGTGCCACCAGCATCAGCAAGCTTGCACTGCCGTACCCTATCTTGGGCTCATTCCCAAAGGAAAAACTTCCTTGAGGTCTCCTCCGGAGATCAGCAGCTCAGAGGAAACCTCGTCTGAACCGGGTGACACCACCAAAGGTCTCTTTGCAGAGCATCAGCTCCCACGCAGACCCGAGTGGTTCCGTGCAAGCAGTGCGATGCTTTCCCAGGGACCACACGTGCTGCGGTCCCCATGGCAACAGCTTTGTTTCCAGTCAAACTTTTGGGTGGTTTTTTTTTCCCCCTTTTCCTCTTTTTTCCCGTGTGTTTCAATAAGGGCAATGTGCAGTGAACTGATGGGGACGGAGGAGGGAGGGCGGGCCGATTCCCAAGGATTGCAGTCATTAGGCGCTCCGTGCGTTGGTGACAGGCTTGCCATTTGCCAAGCCGGCACTTCTCCGCAGCGCCGTCTCTGGCAGCTCTCCAGCGCTCCCGAGTTAAGCCGCTTTCCAAATGCTTCGACCCAATTTGTCTTAACTGGTCGCCGGGTTTGAGCGGCTCTCACGCAGAGCCTTCCCCTCCTGCCTCGCATCACATCCATCCCCGGGCAGAGATGTCCGATGAGGTTTGGGAAAGGCGCAAACATGAGGCTTTGTCAGCTCCCAGCAAGGGGGAAATCAGAAACCAGATTGAAATCAGGCTGTCCTTGGCCAAGTCTGTCCAGGGAAACCTGAACAGGGGCCTTTTTCAGAGCCCTCTTATCCCTATCCAGGGAGATGAGGACAGACAGGATCCTCACCCTGGCTGGAGGGGATCTCTGCCTTCATCCTCTCCAATAACATATCTTTCCCTCTCCTCTGATGCAGCCTCCCATTTCCTGCTCCTCTTTACCAAACTGGGCATCACAGCTGTGTTCATCTCTCCCCAGGGATGCCTGGGCAAGCTCTAATTGAATTTTAAGAAGCAGCTGAAAGAGGTGCCAGTGTCTCAAATACCCATTCAGATTTCACAGGCGAAGAACTCAGCAGCATCCCGAGAGCCCATTCGCCATCCTGAACTGAGCCCAGCAACTGGGTCCCTGTTGGCGCATGGAGCTGGTGATGCTTTGACTCCCCCAGTGGTGTCCTATGAGCTGCTGGTGAGGAGTTAAAATCATCCTTGATGTCTCTGAGTGACTGTTTAAAGTAGTGATTAGTTATTCACACTTTAATCTCCCCCAGACAGGCTCCAGCCCTTTGGCATCTTATTTCCATCTCTCTGTATCCTTCTAAATATGATTAGTGCAGAAACTCTGTTAGTGGAAGTTGGAGCTGCTGCTGAGTATATAAATGCAGGCATTGTGTTAAGGCAGCTAATAGACCAGTGTCTTATTTACTATCCCTTGGTCCCTCTGTCCTGTTCCTTAAGTAATTTTATGCAAACTCATTCAAATGGAACCTTCTCTTTAAGGGCTGTTTCTTGGCAGTGTTAACAAACATGGACATGTCTGCTTTCCTCCAAGGACTGGCTCATTTTAAGCGCATAAATGGTGTGAAGACAAGCCTGGAGTGCTAAATAGGACGAGTCAGAGGCGGCCTTTGGTACTGAGGGGTGCTGCTGGAGTCTGGTAGATGCCTTCTTCTCTTTCTGGATGGGGCAGAAGCTCACATCTGGATTTTTGACCCTAACTCACAGCAATGTCACCTCCACCAGGGCAGAGAGGATGCTCTGTGCCCAGCAAGGGTGTTCAGCTGGGAAAGGGATTCTCCAAAGTGGCAGAAAGTGGGTAGACATCCCCAGGGCCTGGCCAGCCCTGGGATGGCTGTGATGCTGTGAAAGGCTGTGGCAGTCCCTTTGTGTCCCTTTGTGGCTTTGCTAGGGAAGGAACACCCCGCTGGTCTCGTCCCACGCAGAGGCAAATCAAAAGGTGCCCAAGGTCACAAGGGAGCATTGATACTGAGCACGACATGGGCATGGGTGCCTCCAAACATGGCTTCAGCCTCTCTCCCTACCTGGAAGAGCATGATATTTATACGTGGATTTTGGACCTGTTTTGCAGTGCTCACCCAAGGGGTGTTTTTGAGCACTTACATCCATGCTCTCCTGCACCAGGAACCCCAGTAATCAGGGCAGGGGGGTCTGTTCCATGCGGGCACTGTGACTCATAGGGGTTTCTAACCTGGCCTGACCTGGTCCTTTGAGCATCTCAGGGCAGGAGCATGTATTATTTTAGGTGCTATTCCTTTGTTGGGAAGGCAATGCTAAATCAGATCAGTGGCAGAGCTGGGAGATGTTACAGCCCCAGCAAGATGCTGATTAAGTGTTATATTTAACACTTTAAGACGTAACCATTTCCTTCTAGCTGGGGCAAAGAAAGACTCCTCAGCAGCAGCTCTCTGCTCTTTTCCTGGCTGAGCCTCACGAGAGACCCCAAGCACTGCTCCCTGCCAGGAGGTTTGATCTTTCTTGTCCCAGATCCCTCCTTCCCATACACCTGTGTCCAATACCTGCTGGCCCCTGCCTGGTCATGACCCCCTGCCCAAGGGACTTGGCTTGCCCTCCCACAAGCAAGGCATGGTTGCTGCCTGCCTTGCAGGCAGTTGGTTAGAGTTTTGACTCGTGTGTACCTCCTGCATCCCAGGAGCATGGAAATAAAGGGGAATCATGAAGAAACACGTGTATTTTGCTCCACATGAGTGTGATCTCCCTCCCACTGCAGAGATAGAACCTGCAAGGCTGCATCCCTGGCTGGGGGGCAGGCTCAGAGCAAGAGCTGTGCAGAGGGATTTCAGCTCTGTTCCCCTGCAGAGGACATTACTCCTCAGAGCTTTCACTGGGGGGTATATACATCTGCAGGAGCTAGGAGCTTAGATCCATCTGTGGATCCCTCTTAGCCCCTCATCTGAGCTGTAAAACTGCCACCAGCTCCCTGCAGCAGGGCCGTGTTCCCAAAAGGACATGGAAAGCTGGCTGTGGGGGCCAAAAGTTACCATGCATTCTGGAGGGAACTGGGTGCATTCACACTCCCCAACATGATCAGCCTGAAAAATTATGGGCAAACAGCAAGGGTGCCACTGAGGACATGCTTTAAGAAGCCAACATCTCTGCCTGCACCTCTGCCTGCCCACAGTGCCTAAAGCCAGCAGAGTGTTTGCACTTTTGTCCCCAATGACAAGGGAACTCACTCATCAGCAGCAGGACGGAATGAAGAGCTGGGAAGCCCAATCCCATAAAAACATGTGCTCTTTGGGCTATCATTGTCCAGATTTGTTGCACAGGCGGCAATGGTTGTGCTAGGTGCTGTACAAGAGAGCCAGACTGCTGAGCTGTATTTCCTGGGAGTTTGTGGATTCTCTAGTGTCTGATCAAGGGTTAGGCTCATATGGCAGCTATTCTTTCACAATGCACTGGCAGGCTGTTCTCCTGCGCTCAGGTATCTGTTCACATGAAACTTTTCTTTTTGGAGCCCTCTAATCCAAGCTCAGTTGTTTGGCAGCACCAACTTATGCACACACACATTTATATATACATGCACAAGCCTCATCTCTTTAGGAAGGGAGCCGAACCTAAGGATTTCCTCTGGGAAGCTCATCAACACACAGCTCAGCTTGGAGAGCCCAGCACATCAGATAAGCTAACACTCCTGTAAAGGTGAAAGGGTAAAGGTTTGGTCTAAACCCCACCAAATCAAAGGAGAATGATCAGTCAGCATCCCCGGGCTCTACCCCTGGCTCTTTTTGACCACATGCACACAGCGCGTGATGCCTGCACTCACCTATAAAGTCATGAATGAGGTCCTTGATGAGATGCCCGACGATGGCATATGCCACTGCCACCACTACCAGGGCTGCCATGAGAAGGTAGAGGACAGCCTTGGGCAGAGGAATGGCATCTCGAGGAGGGGGCTTGTACTCCTTGTAAAGCTGGTCATTGTCTGAGTACGAGTACTGGAACAAGTGGTCCAGGCCAGCCGTGAAGTTGCTGGAGTTCATGGGCTGGCTGTTGGACAGGTAGCTGTCCTGCTCAGGGTCCTGCAGGACACTCACCACTGAGCTGGTGGTGGCTTCCACTTGCTGTACCAAGTTCAGAGTCTTGTTAACGCTAGGAAGGATCTGGGAGAGGAAAGTGCTCCAATCTTTGATGGCACTGATGTTGCAAATGATCATAATTGCAATGGGGAGAGAGGTCTCCAAGCCCAAGAGATTTAAAAGGGGAAGAAAGAGGCGAGAATTGCTGTGCTTACCCCAAAACATGCACTGCAAGCTGGGCAGAGAAGGTCTTGCTGGGGTAGGTTTCTCATTTGCGAATTCTTACATGGTCCAGTAGGGATGTATCTGTGGTCCTCACCCCTGGAAATGCCCGCAGCAAACCCCTATGGGCATGAAGTTCTTTGGGAAAAAGTAGGTGCTAGAATGATTTTGAGCGATACCATTTTTGTCCCTCAGCCATCTCCCCCAGATGCTACTCACTGATGAGAAGCACAGAGGCAGGATCCTGTAGGTCTTTTCAGTCATCTGGAAAACAAAGATAAATCACCCTTCTCCAGCCTCTTTTCACAGGTGATGGTCCTTGGAGAGGCAGAAATCCCTCTTTGCCACCCCCCAGGCTCAGTGTGGGTACCAGCAGGCACAAGGTGTGCGGTGCCGTGCCTCTCCTCTCCCGTAGCGCTGCCTGAAGTGTCCGCAGAGGAGAAATGTATGTTCAAACCCCACAAACTTCAGCTGCTCACAGTGCGTGTCAGAGCCGGCAGCAAGCAGCTCCCAGCCGCGCTCTCAGCAACTTCTGCTGCCGGCATCTCCTGGTTGATTCGTTTAAGAGCAAAACCATAGTCAGAGACGATGTCCATCCACAACAGCGGCGAGCCCGGTGCCTGGTCTTCAAAGGGCAGTCCAGATGAGGAGTGGCTGCTCTGGGGTTTTAGCTTAAGGACTTTTGCAAGGGAACAGATCAGCTCTCCTGATGCTCCAGCTCGCCCTATGCAGCGCTCGGCTCCTTATAGACCTCCTCGTAAAGAGCAACCGCTCCGGTGCCGCTGCCTGCCGTCTGCGGGGTGTGCGTCTGTATGTATACTCCTCTTCGTCCTCTTCCTCTCCTGTCCCTTCACCCTACAGCCCTGCTCGCTGTTGCCAGCCGCCCCGGCTGCCAGCAGCGAGGGGGATTATCGACCGCCGAGGGGTTGGCTCCACAACTCCCAAGCGCGCTGTGAAGCCGGGGAGTTAATCCTTTTGATTCCACAAGACGTGCCTTGATCCGCCCGCTGGAGCGGTGCAGGGGAAGGTGGGGAGCAGCCGGAGCGTGCGTGTGGGTACACGCGTGTGCATGAGAGCGCAGCCGGCGCGTCCCAGCGGCAGCACAGGCTCAAGCAGCGCTGAGGACGGAGCCGGTGGCCCCTCCGCCGAGACCCCCTGGTCCAGC
Source organism: Agapornis roseicollis (assembly GCA_002631895.1). Classification (NCBI taxonomy): domain Eukaryota; kingdom Metazoa; phylum Chordata; class Aves; order Psittaciformes; family Psittacidae; genus Agapornis; species Agapornis roseicollis. Next base: position 24,989 of record NDXB01003739.1, on the reverse strand, counting down.
CCGGCCGCGAGTGCTCAGCACAGCCTTTGTCTGGGAGCTGTGCTGCCGGCAGGGAGAAATCAGATCGCAGGCGCTGCCGGGAGGAAGGCGGACATCATCAACCCCACCGCCAGCATCCCAAGGGAGCGATGCTCCACACAACCCTGTCCTCCCCTGTCCCAGCCCAAGCCAAGTTTTTGGCATCAGCGGGATGCCTGATTTGCAGAAAGCCTGCAGGATTTGGGGCTGAGCTCCCTTGCCATTTTCCCACCCTGGGTAGCTCTCTATGTAAGCTAGTAAGAGCCAGCCTCTCCCTGGTCACCTTGATGATGGTTTTAACTAGTCCAGGTTCCCTACAAACACTTTTCGTCCTCCTTGGCAATGGGGTTTCACTGGGGTGCTGGCTCGGATTGAAGGCACTGAGACTTTTTTAAAGAGGAGGAAGAAATAACCTTAGAGAGGGGGAAATTGTCTTGCTATATTTGGAGGTGAAAATANAAAGCTGGCTGTGGGGGCCAAAAGTTACCATGCATTCTGGAGGGAACTGGGTGCATTCACACTCCCCAACATGATCAGCCTGAAAAATTATGGGCAAACAGCAAGGGTGCCACTGAGGACATGCTTTAAGAAGCCAACATCTCTGCCTGCACCTCTGCCTGCCCACAGTGCCTAAAGCCAGCAGAGTGTTTGCACTTTTGTCCCCAATGACAAGGGAACTCACTCATCAGCAGCAGGACGGAATGAAGAGCTGGGAAGCCCAATCCCATAAAAACATGTGCTCTTTGGGCTATCATTGTCCAGATTTGTTGCACAGGCGGCAATGGTTGTGCTAGGTGCTGTACAAGAGAGCCAGACTGCTGAGCTGTATTTCCTGGGAGTTTGTGGATTCTCTAGTGTCTGATCAAGGGTTAGGCTCATATGGCAGCTATTCTTTCACAATGCACTGGCAGGCTGTTCTCCTGCACTCAGGTATCTGTTCACATGAAACTTTTCTTTTTGGAGCCCTCTAATCCAAGCTCAGTTGTTTGGCAGCACCAACTTATGCACACACACATTTATATATACATGCACAAGCCTCATCTCTTTAGGAAGGGAGCCGAACCTAAGGATTTCCTCTGGGAAGCTCATCAACACACAGCTCAGCTTGGAGAGCCCAGCACATCAGATAAGCTAACACTCCTGTAAAGGTGAAAGGGTAAAGGTTTGGTCTAAACCCCACCAAATCAAAGGAGAATGATCAGTCAGCATCCCCGGGCTCTACCCCTGGCTCTTTTTGACCACATGCACACAGCGCGTGATGCCTGCACTCACCTATAAAGTCATGAATGAGGTCCTTGATGAGATGCCCGACGATGGCATATGCCACTGCCACCACTACCAGGGCTGCCATGAGAAGGTAGAGGACAGCCTTGGGCAGAGGAATGGCATCTCGAGGAGGGGGCTTGTACTCCTTGTAAAGCTGGTCATTGTCTGAGTACGAGTACTGGAACAAGTGGTCCAGGCCAGCCGTGAAGTTGCTGGAGTTCATGGGCTGGCTGTTGGACAGGTAGCTGTCCTGCTCAGGGTCCTGCAGGACACTCACCACTGAGCTGGTGGTGGCTTCCACTTGCTGTACCAAGTTCAGAGTCTTGTTAACGCTAGGAAGGATCTGGGAGAGGAAAGTGCTCCAATCTTTGATGGCACTGATGTTGCAAATGATCATAATTGCAATGGGGAGAGAGGTCTCCAAGCCCAAGAGATTTAAAAGGGGAAGAAAGAGGCGAGAATTGCTGTGCTTACCCCAAAACATGCACTGCAAGCTGGGCAGAGAAGGTCTTGCTGGGGTAGGTTTCTCATTTGCGAATTCTTACATGGTCCAGTAGGGATGTATCTGTGGTCCTCACCCCTGGAAATGCCCGCAGCAAACCCCTATGGGCATGAAGTTCTTTGGGAAAAAGTAGGTGCTAGAATGATTTTGAGCGATACCATTTTTGTCCCTCAGCCATCTCCCCCAGATGCTACTCACTGATGAGAAGCACAGAGGCAGGATCCTGTAGGTCTTTTCAGTCATCTGGAAAACAAAGATAAATCACCCTTCTCCAGCCTCTTTTCACAGGTGATGGTCCTTGGAGAGGCAGAAATCCCTCTTTGCCACCCCCCAGGCTCAGTGTGGGTACCAGCAGGCACAAGGTGTGCGGTGCCGTGCCTCTCCTCTCCCGTAGCGCTGCCTGAAGTGTCCGCAGAGGAGAAATGTATGTTCAAACCCCACAAACTTCAGCTGCTCACAGTGCGTGTCAGAGCCGGCAGCAAGCAGCTCCCAGCCGCGCTCTCAGCAACTTCTGCTGCCGGCATCTCCTGGTTGATTCGTTTAAGAGCAAAACCATAGTCAGAGACGATGTCCATCCACAACAGCGGCGAGCCCGGTGCCTGGTCTTCAAAGGGCAGTCCAGATGAGGAGTGGCTGCTCTGGGGTTTTAGCTTAAGGACTTTTGCAAGAGAACAGATCAGCTCTCCTGATGCTCCAGCTCGCCCTATGCAGCGCTCGGCTCCTTATAGACCTTCTCGTAAAGAGCAACCGCTCCGGTGCCGCTGCCTGCCGTCTGCGGGGTGTGCGTCTGTATGTATACTCCTCTTCGTCCTCTTCCTCTCCTGTCCCTTCACCCTACAGCCCTGCTCGCTGTTGCCAGCCGCCCCGGCTGCCAGCAGCGAGGGGGATTATCGACCGCCGAGGGGTTGGCTCCACAACTCCCAAGCGCGCTGTGAAGCCGGGGAGTTAATCCTTTTGATTCCACAAGACGTGCCTTGATCCGCCCGCTGGAGCGGTGCAGGGGAAGGTGGGGAGCAGCCGGAGCGTGCGTGTGGGTACACGCGTGTGCATGAGAGCGCAGCCGGCGCGTCCCAGCGGCAGCACAGGCTCAAGCAGCGCTGAGGACGGAGCCGGTGGCCCCTCCGCCGAGACCCCCTGGTCCAGCCCGGCCGCGAGTGCTCAGCACAGCCTTTGTCTGGGAGCTGTGCTGCCGGCAGGGAGAAATCAGATCGCAGGCGCTGCCGGGAGGAAGGCGGACATCATCAACCCCACCGCCAGCATCCCAAGGGAGCGATGCTCCACACAACCCTGTCCTCCCCTGTCCCAGCCCAAGCCAAGTTTTTGGCATCAGCGGGATGCCTGATTTGCAGAAAGCCTGCAGGATTTGGGGCTGAGCTCCCTTGCCATTTTCCCACCCTGGGTAGCTCTCTATGTAAGCTAGTAAGAGCCAGCCTCTCCCTGGTCACCTTGATGATGGTTTTAACTAGTCCAGGTTCCCTACAAACACTTTTCGTCCTCCTTGGCAATGGGGTTTCACTGGGGTGCTGGCTCGGATTGAAGGCACTGAGACTTTTTTAAAGAGGAGGAAGAAATAACCTTAGAGAGGGGGAAATTGTCTTGCTATATTTGGAGGTGAAAATAAATCACAGCTCCATCTTTCACATCCTTCTTTCTTTTCTTTGGGCGGCTTCTCCATGTACAAAATAGCTGTCACGAAGGCAAGGAAATCACCGCATCAGGCCCGAAGGCAGCCAGATGGAGCTTCTGAGAAATAATGGCAAAAGATTAACTTTAAATGTGTGTGTTACCAGCAGCAATCCAGCCAGCTGCCGGGGGGGGGGGTTGGAAGGGTATAGAATAAAATGGGAACATCTCTCCCTTACAATGAAATCACCAGGGCTCAAGTAGGTGTTGGAGAAATTGTACAGCTCAGAAGCAAAGAAAAGCTTTTGTGCCCCTCTGGGAATGTGTATGGACCGACCAGGTCCCAGTGATTTCTGTCCCCCAGGACCATTTTGGAACACCCAAAAACTTCTTCCCACGAGTAGCGGAGCTGTGACCGATTGCAGAAACACATCTGGGCAGCTGCATGGAGACATAATCCTGCAATGGGACATGTCGTGATGTCCCATTGCCCCAGTGTCACAATCCTTGGGGTTGAAGCTCCTTCTCTGCCTCCAAAGCATGAAAATGGGATGCCCTGGGGGACAGGGCAGGCGTCAGGAGCTAAGGGCAAACAGCTCCTCTCTCAGCCTCTGAGTCCTGCCATGCCACATTTTATCTTTCCAAGAGGGGAAATGTGGCAAGATTGATTATTTATAAGAACTTTTCAATGCTAGGTGGGTTTTGGGCTCCATGCAGGGGTAGCATGTTGCAGTCTGGCTTTGCCCTGCTCTAGAGATACATCCTTAAGCTGGGGTCCCCAGGAGGAGATGACAACCCCCAGAATATGCCCACTGGTCCTTGGGGACTGAAGCTGCTCTGAAGCTGTATTGTCGTTGCAGCTGTTTGGTGTTAGCAGTTGCCATGGCACCAGCTCACCAACCAGAGGGAAAGAGAGAGCATCTGGTCCAGGCTGAGCCATCCCTGTGGCTGGCTCTGGGTGTGACTGTCCCAGATGTGCTCCCACCACGCTGTGCCCCTTTATTCCCAGAAGGGGAAGGAGCTGGGTGATGTGGGGCAAAGTATCTGCAAAGGTGTGTGTGAGTGGGGAGGTCAGTCAGAGGAACTGAGGGCAAAAGGGGATGCTGTGGTTCTGGAGGTCCTGAGGCCATCACCACCTGTAAGTGCTTTAGTCAGACATGGGTTAAAGTCTCTGGAGAGCTGGGTCAGGTCCTCTGCCCCATGTGATATGGGTAGAAACACCCCAAAGAGAGGAACTCCTTGGTAGTGAGGACCAGCTGAATGAATGGCTGAAGAGGGTTGCAAGCAGCAAAATTGACAAACCCGTGGTGACAACAGCCCTTTCCTTCCTGCTGTACCATCAGAAACAGGTTTTTTCTCATCTAAACCCAAAGGAAGAACGTAGAGACCTGGCTGACACTTCCTCTCCCTACAGCTTTGCAAGTGCCAGCCAAAGGAACCATGGTGCTCAGCTGTTGCTGGGACTGCCAGGGGTTCAACTGCCTTTGGGCACCCTTGAAAGCTGGGACACACAGAGACCTGCTCACAGTGCTTTGACAGTGTGGATGCTGGTGGTCCCTGTCTTGCTCCCCATGGCCAGGAGCCTGCAGCACATCTGGCACATCTGGCACAGCTCTGTCTCCCACACTTCACACCCGGCTCTTTGGGAAACGCGTGGCTGTGAATCAGCACATCAGAGGATGAAGCAAGCCAGCAGCCAGCAGCTCTCTGCTTGCTTGGGGGCAGCTGGTGACAGCAGCTCCAGCAGGACGGAGGGCAGCCCCCTTTGGTTTCCTAGAGATGCACTGAGCACTCCTGGGAAGAGGCTGGAAAAGCGCTTGGGGGAGCTCTGAGGTCTGCTGCAGACGCTGAATTCATTAAAGAGGCTTAGGGTAATGCCAAAATATACTCCTCCACCTTTTGCGTCTCCCTGCAGTGACAGTAAAGGTGGCCTCTTTCTTTTTCATTAACACCCATATCAATTCAAAGCCACTAAATAGATGTTTAATTGTTCATTAGACACTCTCTGCATCTCTCATCTGAAAGGGAGGCTTTATTTCCATGATTACAGTTTCTATCCCATCACAGAGGCAGAGAACATGGATAAATATAAAAATGTGGATTTTAATATATTTCATACTCTCTATTATTAAGAAAATGTTCGCATTTACTGAGATCGGGGG
>NDXB01003739.1:0-19304 GCA_002631895.1 Agapornis roseicollis | reverse complement strand
TTCGTCGGGGGGCGGGGGGGCGGGGGGAAGATTAAAAGGATTGCCATGGATTTCTCTTTGGGAACAGTGCTAATGATTTTAGTAAATCACTTTAAATAAAAATCACAATCTCCACAATTCCACCCAAATGCCATTTGGCAAAGGGGTTGATTGAGGAGCAAAGTGAATTTCAGAATTAGCTGTTTGTCCTAATGCAACCGGACAAGTTGAATTTAGGGATACACACATATCCAACGACGCACACAGCTCATGTAGATGAGTGGTGTTTTGGCTCCTGGAAACAAGAACAAATGATGTTTTAGTGGGTCAAGAAAGATCTTGTTCCTCAGGATGGATGTTGAGTGTTTGTTTCAGCTGTTTCCTTATTATTTTATGGCTTACTGTCTGTGTAACTATAGTCAAAGCACTGGTGTTTTATTCCACAGAGGCAGGATCAAACTGACTAATGCTGGTGTCCATGCAGGGCTGAAAATCCACTCTGACACATCACAAGTGATGCCCTGAGCAGAGTCTGGTTTCTTGTTCATGACTGGGAGTAGATCCCAGGGTTTCTAAAGGAGCTAAAGCCTGAGGTTGTCCTAAAGCCCAGGGACTACACCATGGCTGGAGATCTGACCCTGCTCCCAGCTGCACTGCTGGCTGCATGGCCTCCTTTGTGACACATAAGGGATATACGGAGGCTGTGAATGTGGCAACAACTGTGAGGTGCAAGCCAAGCAGTAGGGATGGAGAGTGTTCTGGTTTTTTATCACTGTGAAGTGTGTCATGGCATGGGAGGGCTTGGTATCTCACCCTGCCCAAGAGCTATCCAGTTGGCCAAGAATACAATCAGGAAGTGCAGCTCCAGCAGCAATATGTCCATCCCCATCCATAGTTTTGAGTAAGACATTTGTCTGCCCAAAGATAACTTTTCAGTCTTTAGGACTTTTTGTGTCTCTCTTCAGTGCTGGCTGCTGACACCATACCCTGAATCCCCAGCAAAGGTGTCGCTGCACCTCTTCAGCAGAATAAGAAGCACAAAGATTTATGACCTCGTTTAGAACAAGGTAAACCAGTTCCTACAGGATTTCTTCAAACCATCCCAATTCTATTCCGGCAGGGTGACATCTGCATTCATACCCAGACACCAGCTCATGGGGGCTGTGCAGCTCATGTCCCAGTCTCTGCAGCCTTCCCACAGAGGAGGCATGCTGACCTTCATTCATCCCTGGATGGGCCAGATGCTCTTCCCTGCCTCCCTGCCTGGCTGTGCGCTGCTGCTGCTGCTGCACTACACCCTGAGCAGCAACTTCATTTCCAAGCAAATTCCATACCTGTACCAAAGTTTTGTCAGCAGCCTTCCTGCACAACAACATATAGGCTTATCCTGGATTTCCATTCCTGGCATTCCTCTTGCCCAGCTATTTCTGCTTGAAAAAGAAACCCAAACAAACAAGGGACAGCAGCAGTTTTTAGCAGATGAATCAGAGAGAGCTATCTTTATCTATCTATATATAAAAACACCTTTTAACAAAATGTGTTCTTTTGAAACTGTATTATTCATGTTCCCAAAGCTGAAAGAGTCCAGATTATACTAATAAATAACATCACGAATTTGCCATGTTAAGTGCAATGCCTAGGAAGACTCTTCTCTATCTGCTGTGTCTGCTAAACAAAGCAGGGTTTTAACTCAATGTATGGACTCTTTTATGGACAGCTTAGCTTATTCAATGGATTTGAGAGGCTGAATGCATGCACAAAAATATCCAGCATGAAAACCTTGCTTTGTGAAAGAAAGGGGAGTATTTCCCAAGCAAACAAACCCAGGCCAACAGGACTAATTGCAGTGGAGGTGAGGTGGGAAGAGTGAATTACGTGTTCTCTTTGCATCCCTAGAAAGCACTGCTTGGCCACAGAACAGGCAAAAATAGCTGAAAGTCATTTCAGGTGTTAACTATGGGTAAATCTAATACAAATGGGCAAAGAAGAACAGGACATCTTCATCCTAACAGGTGGAAAAAATTGATGGAAAATGTTCCCCCTCCACTCAAAGCTTTGCTATGCTGAAATCCAGTGAGAAGGTGAGCCAGGCTGGTGGCATCCAACGCCTCCCAAAGCCTCTCAAAGGGATCTGGAAGGAGAAGCTGGCAGTCTGTACATATTCTATCTTCTCCACCCTATAGGATTGACACGTAGAAGGAAAATAAGAAGGTCACCAGCTGTTTCTTTCAGCCGAAATAGACAAGAAACTGGCAACCAGCTGCATTTCAGACACCCAGTCCTCCTCAGCTCTTCCTCCACACCTGGAACACCAGCAGGACTTTCTAGGTGCCATGCTGGGAGCAGGTCCTTGAGCAAAGACTTTGCAAGGGACACACAGCAGAGCTACAAACTCCTCTGTGTATCTGTAGGGGAATGATCTTCAGAGAGTTTAAAAGGGCAGGACTGGGGGGTCCATCCACTAATGTCTGCCCAGTGTTAATGCCTGGACACCAAGAGGAAACATTAAATGCCAACCTTCCTGCATGACAAGTTCTGAAATACAGGCTTATCCTTTATCCAGATAAAGAAACAGAGCAAGGCAAGTAGGAAAACTTACCTGCTTCCCTGAAATACTTCTCCCATTGCAGCTAGAGGTACAGAAATACAGACTCCCATAAACGCTAGTTCTCATTCCCCTACAGGCACACACAAGAGTGTGTAGCTCTGCTTTCTATCCCTCGCAATATCTTTGCTCCAGTGTTTTCTTCTCCCAGAGCAGAACTTGCTTGTACCATGGCACCTGTAAAGCTATGCTGGTATTTCAGGTGTGGAGGAGGAGCTGAGTAGGGTTGAGCATGTGAAATGCAGCTGGGTTGCCAGGCAGGTTACAAATGCTCTCTATGACTCCTGATTAATCTGCCACAGCATCAGAAAGGTGATGCAGTGCTCTCTTCTGCATTGCAGATTGTGCTCCAGCTGTGCCCTTTCCCCACCACCTTTCTTAACCCTTATCTGCTATTTCCCAGGCACTCATTCAGCTCTGCACCACACACTGAACTGCATGCCTGATCCCTACACTGTTGCCTGCTTGAGTTGGATCTGGGTCTGCAGACTGGTGTGTACTCACAAGTAGGAAACCAGTCTCTGGGGCCGCATCCTGGCTGTGTCTGCAACTCCACCTATGCTCACATTAAAGAAGCTGATGACAGAAGGGGGGCTGTAATGTTAGCCTGTGTTTGTCTTTCAAACCAGCAGATACAGTGTCCTAAATGAAAGTGGGTAACACTCCCTTCCTGTGCTCCAATGTGTGCAACTGGTGGATCACAGATGAGAACATCCAGCTGCTATAGGCATATGGGTGACAGAATGGAGAAAAGATGTGGGTGCAGCCCTTCTGGACTGAAGGCTGTATTGGATGATAGCACCACATTGCCCCATTTCCCCATTCAGGTCAGGCAAGATGAGCCAGCTCCTCGTGAACTGCAGGAGCCCTGGACTGAGTGACAGGAGCATGAAGGAGTTCTAGCCTGGCCTGAGCTCTGCTGTGTCTCAGCAGGGACATTGCCTCGAGCACCCTGTGGTGCTCCAAGTCTAGCAGCAACGCTCCTCTTGTCAACAGCAGGCAGTTGTGACTGGCAGTGGCAGCAAGATGCTTGATTACTTTGGGATAGAATAAACTCTGGAGCAGAATCAGCGTTAAGTCAGAAATATGTATTTAACAAGTACAGAAACCTCTTTTAACCCCCCTGCAGCCAGAGGTGTGATTGCAGCCCTTCCATCTCTTTATGTTGTGATGAAAGTGCTGCATGTTGTACTTTCCAATCTGCCTGCCTGATGCTACCAGAGACTAATTTAGCCAGGGACATATTCCCTTCTAGGAGTTAAAACCCCAGGAGAAGGCTGAATTAAGACTAAAGGTGACATTCATAATGAACAGGGCATGATTCTGTCATGTAGGATGTTAACCACACAGAGTCCTTTGACTCCTGCACTTTACTAATATGAACATATGAGATGTCCACAAATGTTAACATCACATAGTCCACAGCTCACCAAAGCTCTTGGCTTTCAAAATGTTGATTGCATTGCATGTTCTGGCTAAACCTGCTGTTCCACAGATAAAGGAGGTCTCTTATCAGTGAGCAGCTATGCAGTCAGTTCTTGTCCTTCATTTTCAGGTTATAGCTTTTCCTAGTGAATCCAACTTGAGTGTTCTTCACTGCAGTTGGAGTACACATCTTGTTCTGTACCATCAAGCACAGAGAGCTTCCTATTTCCTTCTTCACTGAAGCACCTTTTGATGGGTTTGATGGACAGAGCTCTCTATAGATTAGTGTAAAAATGACCTTACATGCTTTATTTCTTTTATCAGAGAATGGAAAAAACTAAGCCACATCCACTAGGTCCATGTGCATTTAGGTAAGTCAGAAAGCAGAGGTGAGAGATGGAGCAGCAGCACCTCTGTTCATGGTGATGCTGAGCTTCAGTGAAACTGCATACACACCTTTTGTCCAGAATGGGACCCTGCTGAAGGTGACCATGGGACCTGAGCAGATTGAGATCACAGACACTGAGATTTCTGTCTCAAAACCAGTTCTAACTGTGGAGTTATGCCCCAAGGAATAACCCTTTCCAAGGAAAGGAAGCCTCATCCTGGCGCTCAGAGATTGTAGGCCTATAGTCTCCATCCTAGACTATACCTGTCCTCACTTCTACTCTATGCAACTATTGCCTCCTCATGTCAATGAAGCAGAAGCCTCCCCTTTGGGCAGCTCTGCTCTTCTGTGCATCTCAGCCTATTCCTGGTCCTGCTTTCCCATACCCAGGGCATGCTGCACACCGACTTTCTGGCCTTAGATTTGTTTTGCTGTCATGTTTTGCCTGTGCCAGCCTCTAGGCAGAGAGCAGACAAGCAGCCCTTCATCCACCACTGCTGATGATTTATAACACTGTCAATAGCTCTAGGGCTTCCAGTCACCTACGGGTTAATGGCTGCTACCAGAAGACTTTGCAGTTTTAGGCTTTCTTTAGCAAGTGTCCAACATGCACTTGAAATATAAGTGGCTTTGTTTGATTATTCTTTTCTTTGGCTCAGTCCAAGGTCAAAGCCAAGAACAACACAGAGGAGCAATAGTAAAACACACAAAAGCCTTGTGCAAACTTCACTGCAGGGCTCCAAAGAACAAGCATATTTTTATCCTCCCCATGGCTTTCAGCAGGAAGCTGGGAACAGCATCCCTGTATCACAGACAGGGAAGCTGAGGCACACAGCAGCTGAGCACCAGAGCCCAAAGTTATTAGAAACAGAGGCTAGATACCCGTTGGTTTCAGTTGACTTTAATTCACAGATAGCTGGGTAATACCCAGTTCATTTGCTATAAACAAGCTTTTTTTAAACCAAAACCAAGGCTGTTTCTTTAGTGAAGGAAAGAAGCAGAACTGGGATGGGAGGAAGTGTGGCAGTGGAGCTGAGCTGCCAAGCCTGTGTGAGGAGGACGGGGGAAACAGCGAGATCTCATATCTGAGACCCCAGCATTAATTCATATGTTGATAAATGCCATAAATTAGATTGCAATCAACCTGCATTCTCCAGGGACCTATTCCATGTAACGAGGCAGAACTGTGTCTGTTCCAAATCTAGAGAACTTCTGGAGGCTCCAAGCATGGTTCCTTCCTTCCCCATCCTCAATAAATAAATAACGTTGGAAAAGAAGAAGGTATTAAGCTGTGAATGGATTATAATTGAAGCAATGGTAAATTCATTTCATAATCTTTAATTAGTAGGGATGTTTGCCGGAAATGTAATAAAGAGGAAACTTGCTCCTTCGCTTGGAAGTCACTGGAAGGTCCCAGTGATGAGGCTGAGAAGGAGCTGTGGTCTCTGCAGTCTCCTAAATAACACATGAAGGCCCAGGATGGAGGCACTTGTCTCTTGGGGTGAAGCAGACAGAACAGGTAAAGGGTCTCTCGGCAGATTCAGATCCTGGCTCCAGGTACAAACCTCAGTCCAGCTTCTGGCTGCAGCTGAGAATCAAGCAGGAATAAAATGACTGAAGTCAGACGGTGTCTGGGTTCCATAGTCTGAGTCTGTGGCTCTGTCCACCCTTCACAAGCACACACAGCCACTCTCCAGCTCCTGACCTTGGCTTGAACCTCACTGCTTTCTGCAGGCAATGTCCCCTGTCCTTTTGTTTTACTGTCTCCTGGGATGCTACACTTCTCTCCCACCTCCTGTCCCCCATGAGCCCTGGCCCAGGGTTCATCCTCTGATACAACTGGCTTACTGAAGGTGAGCTGGGGTGTTTATCAGCACAGCAAAGAGCGGGCAACTGTTGAAAGTACTCTTCGTCCCTCAACGTGTTCTCTACCGCAGGATGCTTTCTCACCTCAGGGCACTTTCAAAGCCCATCACTGTGAGGACAGGACAGGTCACAAGGGATCCTGAGCAAATTCTGGGAGGAAATGATGAGTACTTGAACTGGAGACACCCAGAGGTCCCTTCCAGCCAATGTGCCTATGAGTCTCTGAAGCTAAATTAGCCTGTCTGGAGCTCCCAGTGAAAGAAATGGCTATGAGTCATGCGTGGTGATTAAGGACAGATTTAGGTGCAGACACTCAGAATAAAATCCTAGTGCTTGCTTCTCTGCTTGTCTCCTCTCTGTTCGTGCTCCACTTCTTGCCTGCGTATGCTGGGATGAAAGCAAGATTCCTTTCATCTCAATTCCTAGTAGAGCTAGAGTTGTCCCAGCAAAGGGAATGAGGGATGGATCTACTCCTGAAGTCTGCTGACATGCTGCTAAAACCCCCCTATTACCATGAGAGAAGGGAAAGGCAAGACATTCTGCCCTTCCATGCTGAAAACCATGTGGGGTGTAAGCAAGAGAGTAAATCTACCTTGGCACGTAACTGGGAGGAATTTAGCTTGAATGTGAATCCCATGTTGGGTTTGTTAAGCAAGTCACGAGAAAATAAGTCCTTTCCTGGTAATCTGAAAGCTCTTTGCAAGGAAGCCACGGCAAGATTTCTCCCTGTGCCCTATAATCAAACACGGGCTTCAGAATTGACGCCAAGTATGCATAACACATGACCCTTGCCTCAGTTTCTCCTTCCTAAGAAGAGAATGACACTGAATTGCTGTGTAGCACCTGAGGTGTGTGTGGCTGGGGAGGGGATAGACCTCAGTACCCCATGCCAGCCTTGGACCACTGGAGTGTGAGCACGGGGAGGGGACTCCAGCAGGGACTCGCCTGTGGGTTGCTGTCTGCAGGGTAATCTTGGTTTGGGGTAGCCTTGGAGCATGCCTCATGAGACCCAGGAATGGGGTGCTATGGGGATGGATAGGTCCAGCCTCCCTCAATCCTGTATGCGAGGGAAGTGAAAGCTGTAAAGAGGTGCCTTTCTGGATGCAGCAGGGAGCTCCTGTTTTCTTCCCCCTTCATTAAATACCGTGTTTTCCTCTAATGAAAGGGCCACCCAGAGCAATAATGAAACTCTTCTCACATCTCAGTGTTTCAAATGCTGCTTCCCTCCCTGTGCTGAGATGAACCCAGGCTTCGGCAGCTTTGAGGGTGGGTGCCTCGCTGCCTCCTCGCTGTTTCTCTAGCAATACAAAAGCAAAATTAGTTCCCCACCAAGAACTGCAAGGCACCCATGCAGGGGGTTGCTTCATTCATCCCTTCTCCCCCTACATCCATAATGCCTTAATCTCCTTCCCACTGGGTTCTGCCATGTGCTGTCTTCCTGGAGAAGGGCAGCATGGTGCTCCTGCAGAGCTTTAGCACTGCCTATTCCCCACACAGGCTGCTTTGTCACCATCCACGTTGCCCAGCAAGGAGTCACCACTGGGATTCAGATGAATCTGACTGGTCTGTAATTTGCATTAGGTCTTAGTTTTGGGTGTGTTTCTATGGGGTATATCCTCACTGGAGTATAGCATCCCTAGGTACCTGGATGTCCTACATTTCCCACAATCCCCAGGAGCATCCTTGGTGCCAACGAGTGTCCCCTCTTCATGTTAGAGGTCATTAGGAAGAAAGTCCTCTCAAAGCTATGAGCATCCTCACTCCTGTTAAAAGTCCAGCAGCTGATGCCTGCCTCCTGCATCCAGAGAGTCTGGGAGCTGCAGGCACACGATGCCCTGTGAAGCAATGTGACCACCCAGAACATGCTTCAGGAGGCAAATGTGCCATGGATCCCATCAGCTGTGGGCATCTGCCCCTCGGATCTTCTTGAGTTTGCTCAGGATGGGGCAGCCTCTGTGGTGTGAGGATGGGTAGGGGTGGCAGCAGCTCCAGGAGTGATTGGAAACTGCAAACACAGCGGATGGCCTGTAAGTGTGTCCTCATCTATCATCAACGTGAAGTTCAATTACAGCCTATTGGGGGTTTCTCGATTTGCCAGTTAATTAATAAAATCTGCATCGCAGATGAGTTCTATTTACATAAGAGCTGAAGGAGGCAAGTCTTCATCTTATTTAACAGCAGGGAATATTCAGATGTCAGATTAACTCATTGCTTTCAGTGCCAACTTGATATCTACTTGGCTGTGTTTTAAAGATACTCTGAATCTCCACTTTCCTGCTGTGAAAGAGGCAGTACTGGGATCTTTGCTTTCTTGAGCCCTGGTTCTTTTATGGGAACAACTTCCAATAAGATGCAAAATAGGTTTTGTGTGAAGGCAGGACTCTCTGGCTAGAACAAGAGGCACTTAAAGGGACAGTGACAGAGATGTATCATATCATGGGCAGTGCAGAGCTGAATAGGAAGAATTGCTGCCCTTCCCTCATAACCGAGTGTTTCTGAAAGCAAACTGGCATAAGGTTGATACAGACGCAAGCAAGTTCTTATGTTGCCCACCCTGTGGCCCCAGGATGCTATGGAGACTGATATGAGATTATGAGGAATTTGACAGTGTTGGTAGATGTTAAATGCTGTGAGCAGGGTATGGCCTTTAGCTGATGGAGACCCTTGAACCACAAATCACCAAAATGGGAAGACTGGGTAAGGGACACTTTGTACATGCATGTTTCTCTTGACTTGTATGCAGCCACTGAACAAAAAGGGTGGGCCACTGGTCTAAACCCATAAAGTCATTCCAATTTAGCTGTTAATTTTGAGAAGAGGTAATATAGGTCTCTTTGCTTCTATAGTTGAAGGGATTCAAGCAGATATGTCTGAGAAGGCTGGTACATAGGGAAGCCTTGAGTCACGATGGGTTTTTATCTGCCTTTGAAGTAGTCATGAACAATATTTTAAGGTGAAGATACTGCCATAAAGAGTAGCATAACACATGACACAGCTTCCCTTTGGATGTAATTCTCATCTGACCTTTTTCTGTTAGTGTCTTAGCATTGTCCTTGTCTGATAAGCTTCTTGGAGAACTGAAGAATTGAGAGGCTGTGGAGGTGCCAAAAGAAATTAGGGAATATGATTGGGAAGGAAACCTGGGAAATGAACCTTGCTTTTTAATCAACGCACCAAGCAAAGCAGGGCTAATCAGTACTAATCAAGCAGAGCACCGTTGTTAGATGGAGGTCCTGATTTAGAATAGGGGGCTCTACTAATGACCCTGCAGAAGCAGGAGAGTTTTTCCAGCTAGAATTCCCTTGCTCAAGACAGTGATTGATTTGCTGAACATGTATTGATCTGCTTTCCCAACTGCACAGCAGCCCCACAGCTGCGATCACTTCTCCTTTTTGCAACACAAGTACTGGGTGGCCTCCATGGGAAGTGAATCGTAAGGCAGCAACCACAAGCCAGGCAATAAAACAGCATCCATCAGGAGCAAGGCATTCTTGTTTTCATTATCCAGCCAGCATGTGGGTGTGCATGGCTCTGCCCTATCAGTAGATGTCATCTTGTAGGCAGAAACGCTGTGAGAGCAGGAATTCCCATGGAAAGCAGCCACCACCCCAGAGAGATGCCCAGCAAGCTCTGCAGGTGGCATGGGGGAGGCTGAACATAGGGATGCTGCAATGCATCCCTAAGCCCAAGCTGGATACCTTCACCCTGAGCTACGTTAAACAGTGTGGACGGCAAGGAATGGGGGGTGTGGGTTTGCTTTTAGCCCACAGAGTGAAGATTGCCCCAGAGGGGCCGAGTTGGCCATGTCTACACTAGAGAGCCAGGTCACTGACCCAATGGACACATTGGTCCATCCACTCTCATTATTATCACTGTCCCTAGCACTGCTTTGGTCCATGCCAGTTAACAACCTTCTGGTCAGTGACTGGGCATAACTACAAGGACAGGCAGGCCAGGACCTGTTCTCATAGGGCAATATGGATGTAGCCAGCCAGTTCTAAGCAGAAAAGCTTTGGACTAGGCCCTCAAATGTGCTGTACTGTGGCCACTTGCCAGTGACCAGAATCAGGCCTGTTTTATTTAGGTAGCTAGAGCTATTATGGGCTAATATGCTGGATACTGTCTTTGTACATAGTGGGAACCATTCCCAGATGAAACATGGGTGGAATAGGAAGGACAGGTAAAGAAACTGAGGCAGAAGTCAGCAAAAGGAGCTGCCTGGGATCAGTGGCAGAAGTATGAGCTCAGTTTTCCCAGGACATGTCAGGTCCCTCTTCACACCTAACAGGAACTTCCAAGAAGGGATTTCACTTTCTGAGGTCACATCCCATGCTGGCTTTCAGTGGGTGACATGGGTGCTGCCTCTGCCACACTGACAACTGGTTATTCTTTATCAGTAATTGCTGTCTGTGCCATTAAGCTTGGGTGTGTGGGTGATAACCTGGAGGCTGAGTGCAGCAGGGAGGCGGAGATGTGCTCTGCTTTCCAGATGAGGCAGCTGTGTTTTTTTGAGTCCTTGTTCCATTCCATTAGCCAAATCCTCCCCCTGCCTTGCCATCCCTGATGTTTGAAGTGTCAGGCATGAAAGCAAAGGGAAGTCAATCAGACGTGTGGAAGCCTATTGGAGATAATTGCCAGGCTGTTTCCCAGAGAGTTCTCCCTGCTCAGCTGGGTCAGCTGGGGAGGGGAACATCATAAAAGTGATGCCACCGACTCTTCTGTGATCTTTTCCTCCTCCTGAGCAGAAATGGGCAGAGAAACAGCATCTGAGGGAGCCAAAAAACAGCTGGTCTAGTGGGAGTGGGGCAGATGGGCCCATCGCCTGCCAGAGAGGAAGGGAGGGCTGCGTGGGCAGTGCAGGCTGCTGTGAATGAGCTGGGAAGGCTTTGGTGAGGAAGTGATGGAGGAATCAAATCAGGCTCTTCACAGTGGAGCATAATGGGAGAATGAGCAGCAATGGACGTCATCTGGAACAAGAAGGGTTCAGACTGGTTATATCTGTATCTATATAGATAAAGAGATGATAGATATAGATATATGGATAGATATAATTATAGATATATATATAGAGATATATATAGATATAGATGATACAGATATATAGATATAGATATCTCCTCCTTCTATGGCACAAGTTCTCAGTACCTGAGGAGCCAGAGGGAAAGAGGAGGTAGAGAGATGGAAGCTGTAGACCAAAGAAAGCCCTTCCAGAATTAGGGAGTGGTAGGTACCGAGATGCCTTACTGTGGAAAAGGGAGCTTATCCATCATTGGAAGTCTCTAGGAACAGACCAGATGGATGTGGATCAGGATCAGTGTGGGCGGACTTAATGTGAGCTTGTGTGCCTTCATGTGTGAGCCTGGGGCTCTGAGGTGATAGTCCTGCTCTCCAGCACTGAGCTGGACCATCTGAGGATGAGGAGGGCTGTTCCTATGCCCTTCACCTCCAACACTCTGTGGACCTTGGGAGTACCATGCCTTTCTCAACCTTCCATGAACCCTTTTTAAGGTCTGCTGCCACCCTCACATGTTCTTCCCCCTCCAATTTGGCACTATGCCTTCTAGCAGCATCCCCAATGCTTTGTAGGAATCTCCTTTCTAGAAACTACCCTGGGTGCTCTCATTTCTGTCCAGGAATTTCTCCGTTGTGTTCTAGGAGTGTTCCATTTCTCCAGGAATTCCCAGTGTTGAATTCTTTGAGTTTTGTAGGATGCTTTCTAGGAGTTCCCGCTTTGCTTTCTCTGAATGTTCCATGATGCTTTCTAGGACTAAATCCCACATTTTCTCGGGATTTTTGAGTGTTCTTTCTAGGAAAATCCATGTTGCTTTCTGGGAATTTCTCAGCTTGCTTTCTAGGAATTTGCCTCTAGCTTTCTAGGATTGCTCCCAGTGCCTTCAAGGAATTTCACATGTTGCTTTCTAGAAACATCTCTGATGTTTTTTAGGCATTTTCCCAGGAATCTTCCCCATTTTTCGTAGGAATTTCACAGGATTTTTTCTAGGAATCTTCTCCTTCCCAGAATTTCTGCTTTGCTTTTTTTGAATTTTCCCAGGATGCTTCCTAGGAATTTCTCAGATTTCTTCCAAGGAATATCTCAGTAGGATTTTAGGAATTCTCATATTACTTTCTAGGACTTTTAAAGTTTCTTCCTTGAAATTTCCACATTGCTTGCTAGAAATATCCCTTTTGCTTTCCAGGAAGTCCCAAGCTGCTTTCAAGCCATTTCTCCTGTTGCTTTCTAGGAATGTCCCCAAGTGCTTGCCAGGAACTTTGCAAAGGTTTTCTCACAATCTTCTAGGATTCTTTGTTGGAAGAATTATTTGCTTTCTAGGAATTTTATGTCACTTTCCAGGATTTTGACAGATGCTTTCCAGGAATCCTAGAAACCACTTTTTGTTGTTTTACTAGACCCCTCTTCCCTTCATGCAAGTCTCTTTGAGGCTGTTTTCCCAGTATTGGCGTGGGGAAGTGGTCAAGGTTGCTCCGTGGAGGCATCTTTCCTTTCTTTTCCTCTACTGACTCGTGTGGAAGAGTGCTTGTTACAGCAGCCCTGGGACCACTTCTTTGCTGTGTTCCTATCACCACGTCTGTGGAAACCTCATGCAGGTTTCTTTCTGCCACTGCTGCCTCTGAGCCTCTCTAATTCCCTTCTTGAGTGAACATCAGTCTGCTGCTTGCTCACGAGTCTGACCAAGCTTTGAGCCACTTGAAATAACTCTGGTGTCAAAGCATCATTTGCTGAAAGGGTGCTTATGCCTCCGAGCTGTAGTTGTGAAGAGCAGCAATGTCTTCTGCTCTGCCATAGCCATAAGAACAGTGTTGAGGAGGTTTCTCTTCTGCCACATGAAGCAGAGGTGGTTGGTGTTTGCTCATCTCTCCAGTTGTGTGCAAGCTGCCCAGGAAGAGTGATCATAAAGCACGCTGGAGAAGGCACCTGGATCAGCAGCGCGAATGATGTGGAAACCACCAGCTCCTGAACAATACAGTCCCATTAATCTCCTAAGGAGATAATGAAGTTTGTGTGTAGTGCCTGGAGATGAAAGACAGGATGGAGATTTTAAGCCATCAGTGCTATGAAAGACAACAGCAAAAACCAGTGAGGGATCCAGGACTGATCCTATAGTTTCAAACCTTCGATGTGATGATGATTTACTGAGTAACCTTGGGTGCGACCCGGGCCTCCCATCTGGTTTGGGCCATGACTGCAATAGCGAGGGCAGCCGTGCCTTTCTCTCTCCTTGTCTCTGTGTCAGAAGCGTAGCAGATCTATGGAAGCTGAAAGCTTTAGTGGGTAAAAAAAAGAACAGCTTTGACAAATGCCTCTGCTGTAAAAGAGCCCTCCGCTTCTTGAAAAGCCCCACTTTGACAACCAAGAGTTTGAGTTTCCTAATTTGAAACACCCTTGCTCTGCAATTTGAGGTGATTATTAACAGCATGTTCAGAAGCTTCTGAAACAAAACATTTTAATTAGGCCAAACCAGGTGTTTTTATTTTAGTTTAATTTTTAATTCGCAGAAGCTTGAGATTTTGATCTTTCATCCTCAGCTGAAACAGGAGAGGAAAAAAGCAATCTCCTGAAGCTTTGCGAAGCAAACCCTTTACCCGCACTGCTCTCAGCGCTAGCACTTGAAATAAAAGCTCACGTCTTTCATGTCTTTGCCTGTTGGTGGGCTCAGCAAACCTCCCTCTCCTCCAGGTAAATAAGAATTGCAGCTCTCAGCCGGGTTTTGCCTTGCAAGCAAATACGCTTAGCGGTGAGCTGGGGAGGCTGAGGCATGGGCATGCATCTCTTTCAGCTGCTCCTGTTGGCAGGTGACATCTCCCAGTGCAGAGGGCAGGTCTGTGGCACTAACCATTTTCCATGAAAGGTTCCTAACCTGGATTTCCGCAGTTACTGGTGGTTGTGATATTTTCTCTGTGGGGAAAAAAGGTGAAAGACTCTGTTACCTCTTCTCCTTGAACGTGCTTGTCAAGCTCTCTGTGATGCTCATGCGTGAGAGTGCTGAGTCCCAGAGCCCTTCCTCTGAAGCAGGACCAGATGACCTTTCACTGTACTCATCCAAGTGTGCTCAGTGCAGCTCTTGAGGCAAGCATGGCAGATGTAAATATGCAGCTCATTTGAATGCTGAGCCTTCTTTGATGAAGGAAAGCACTCAGGCATGTTAAGGAGCAGCTATCTGTTTTCTTCAGCCCCCATTGAACTTTCCAATTAGCTAGAGAGCATGTGATGGAAGGGCCTTCTGTCAAAGCAATCACACAAGCTCTGCGCTGTCCTGCATTCATCTGCTATGGGCTGGTAAGAGGAGCAGCTCTTTACATGGAGGGAAACTGCCTAGCACTCAGGAGAGAAAGACTATGAGCCCCAGCATCCTGATAGACACTTGTCTAATGAAAGTCTAGTTTGTAAAGCAGGGCCTGGTACAGGAGATGGCTTGTGCTGGAGTGTTAAGGGAGCTGGGTAACAGCAGCAGAGGAATTGGTAGTTCATTGGGGTACTCTTCTTAGCAGTGCAGTGCGATATTCACCGGGGAAGATGAGGAAGGATCATTCCTTGAGCTGGTGAGATTCCATGTGGTATTCAAAGAGGAGATTCAAATAAGACTTTGACTTACTATTGGGCATAATGGGTGGTGTAGCAGGTTTGTCAACATGCCAGACTTCTGCTAAGATCACCTAGAATCTGCTTAACGTAATTTGGCATTTCATAACTCTTAATGTTCTCTCCTATGGTTCTCTTAATGGCATACAAAACCACAGACTTTGCAAGGAAGAAATGAAAAACCCGGTGAGTTAACAACCTTTTAATAAAAATCAGACATGAGGCTTTGTTTCAGAGGGAGGCATTCATTTCCCAACTTAATATGGAAATAAAGGGCTATCAATCAGAGCCAGTCACTTCCATGGTGTGGAGCAAGATGGGGCTGATGGTGTGGAGGAAAACACCACAGAAAGAGGCAGCTCTAAATGTTTCATTCTCAGGTTTTTCCCCTGAAGCACTTTCTGCCTCTCCTTTTCCAAGTGCCAGAAATCTAACGCTTGCCAGTGGATGTGCTGTGGGGGGCTCTGGTGGGCATGTGAGCCTGCAGCTTGTGAACCAGGAGCTCACAGTGACACAGCTGGGAGTAGGACCCTGCCACAGTAGAAACTAGTGGTCCTCGAGAGTCTGGTTCTTCAGCTCAGGCCAAACTGCCCCAGCCCTAGGAGCCCTGCTCTGAGCAGGGGTTTCTCCTTGAAGCAGAGGTTTGCATTTCATCAATTTGCCTTAAGACACGTTCAGACTTTTGGGATCTCTCTGTGTAGGAACAACGCATGGTTCATGATCACATTTTCAAGCTCTCGTGTCCCCAGAAGGAAGACTCTGGGTGTCCCAGAGAGAAGTTTCCAAACCAAGTGATAGACTCCAGCAATGCCTATGCCAGTATGATTGTGCTCTTGAATATCTCCATGCTCAGGGGAGCCTTGTAGCTCAGCCAAGGCACAGAGTTGACAGTGCTTAGCAGAAGCTTGACATCAGATTCAGTAATGGGATTATCTGGGGATAAAGAGGAAGAAGGAAGGTGGATGGGAAAGGTGAACATCAGGGCAGGTGTGAAGGGGGAGAGGAAGGGGTGTGTGCTGTCCGAGAAGAACTTGTCCACAGGGACTGGCTTTACTTCAAGACAGGGCACCAATCCTGCTCTCACCCAGTTTCCCAGGGCTGTTGTGGATCTAAACCACAGGCTTCCTCCCTCTGAAAGGAGCTGCTAGCAGGGAAATGCTTTGCAACAGGGTCAAATAAGCATGAGATGCTCTAAGTTTGCCTTCTAAAGGCTGTGAGATACATCCAAGGTGTTAGGAGGATACAGTCCCATGGTCCCTTTTGCTCTATGCCAACTGACAGCCCCTGTGACCTCTGGAAACTCATTTTCCCTTTTACGTGCCTCTATTTCCCTGGTCTGAAAAAAAGTGCTGATTATTCCACTTTTCTCTGCTTTCCTGCCTGTTTTCCACCAGTTTTCAAGAGGGCCTTTTTGGTAGAAGAAATAAAGACATCTTTTTGACTGTAGGACAGCAGCAGGGCAAACTTTATGCAAGGAGGTCAGGAGGGGGACCACAGGCAGACTGGGCAGAAACAGGTCAGAATTTCAAGCTGTGAATGGCCCTGGAATATTATTTTTCTCCCCGTTTCTTAATCCTGGATATCAGTTCTTCTTCCTGACACAGACCATTATTTCCAGAAATCAGAGCCATTTGATAAGGAATAAAATAGTTTCATCAGGCAGGGAAATTCTCCCGAGAGAACAACCAGCAGCACAGACAACAGCAAAACCAACTTGGCAGGTTCAAGCAGGATGAGAGTTACAGGGATCTGGCTCGGAGTCACTTCAGAGGACTTGCTGGTGTGCTTCATGCCTGGATGCCCAGCTCACATCCAACTTCAAAACCTCCTGCTGTTGCCTGCTAACATCATTGCTTCTGCAGCTTGCGTGAAGTCCGGTGCATCAGCTTTGAGTGTGAGAAGATCTTTGTGCTGGGGATGATGCAAACTGATGATTCCTAATGTTTCTAAGGTGATGGATGCAGGTGGGCTTGTTTCCATTTTGACTCTGTTGACAGCAGACAGATGGTGAGTGAATAGCAACTGGTTGTTGACTGTGTCTGTTGTGGAAATATTTAGCTCAGTTGTCCAGGAAGCTTCAGCTGCAGAGCTGATCTCTGCCTTCATTTACACACAGGCAGCCGTTTCGGTCATGCGGGTGAGCAGGATTTGGTGACAACCTGGACCAAGCTGGACCCAGTTTGGTCAGCAGTATGAGCAGGAGAGCCATGTTTGTCACTTGAAAATTCATTGTGTTTGGTATGAACTCTGGGTTAGGGTCCAGAGATCTACAAAGCCTACAGCTCCAGGGACACTGGGACTGCACAAAGTCATGTCAAATGGAGCTTGGCACAGCATCATAGAATCATAGAATAGTTTGGGTTGGAAAGGACCTTAAGATCATCCAGTTCCAACCCCCGTGGGTCAGAGCAATCCCAGGCACAGCTACAGGTTGGGCAAAGAGGAGATTCAGAGCAGCCCTGTGGAGAAGGACTTGGGGGTGGTGGTTGATGAGAAAATGAACATGAGCCGACTGCAGTGTGCGCTTGCAGCTCAGAAAGCAACCGTATTCTGGGCTGCATCAACAGGAGCATCACCAGCAGGTCGAGGGAGCTGATCCTGCCCCTCTACTCTGCTCTCGTGAGACCTCACCTGGAGCATTGTGTGCAGTTCTGGTGTCCTCAACATAAAAAGGACATGGAGCTGTAGGAACAAGTCCAGAGGACGCCACAAGGATGATCAGGGANTGGTGTCCTCAACATAAAAAGGACATGGAGCTGTAGGAACAAGTCCAGAGGAGGCCACAAGGATGATCAGGGACTGGAGCATCTCCCATACAAAGACAGGCTGAGAGAGTTGGGGCTGTTCAGCCTGGGGAAGAGAAGGCTGCGAGGAGATCTCATAGCAGCCTTCGAGTATCTGAAGGGGGCCTATAGGGATGCTGGGGAAGGGCTTTTCATTAGGGACTGTAGTGACAGGACAAGGGGTAATGGGTTCAAACTTAAACAGGAGAGGTTTAGATCTGGGCCAGCCATGGTACTTTGGCTGTAGACTGCATCTCTATGGTGGCAGCTTATATTAGGGTTAGGCTTAGGCTTAGGGTTCTGAGATCCACAAAGCCTACAGCTGCAGGGACACTGACGTTGTAAAAGGCATGCCAAGGAGAACATTGCACAGCATCAACAGTGATTCTTCCACAACTTTCTCAACTGGCCCAGGCATTGTGGTGGCAACATAGATCTCATGTGTACGGTGGCAGCTTAAATTAGAGTTAGGTTTAGGGTTAGGGTTCAGAGATCCACAAAGCCTACAGCTCCACGGACACTGGGTCTGCAAAAGGTATGCCAAGGGGAGCTTGACCTAGCACCAGTATGGAATTTGTGGAAATTATGGGAAGGGTTTTCACATCACAAGTTCATTAAATGTAATTTTAATATATTTTTGCAAAGGTGGTGGCTCAATGTGGACTATAAACCTATCCTGACTCCATCCAGAGAGATGTTCCTGTAGGCAATGTAAACTATAGAATCACAGTATTATAGAATAGTTAGGGTTGGAAAGGACCTTAAGATCACCCAGTTCCAAACCCCTGCCATAGGCTTGGACACATCATGCTAAACCATGTTGCCCAAAGCTCTGTCCAACCTGGCCTTGAACACCCCTGGGGATGGAGCATTCACCACTCCTCTGAACAACCCGTTCCAGTGCCTCGCCACCCTCACAGGAAAGAATTTCTTCCTTATATCCAATCTGAGCTTCCCCTGTTTAAGTTTTAACCCATTACCCCTTGTCCCTGACAAGACTGAACCTGTAAGGAAACAAATACTCCAGATGCAAATATGAGGGAAAATACAAAATTATTTAGGGCTCATTTGAGAATGCTGTATGTGTTTAATGGGAAAGCTGACCTCCACGTGGTCCTAGGAGCTGGGGCATGTCAAAGCCTTGAGTGCATGGAGGGTGCTCACCCAGCAGAGGAGCTGTAGTGCAGGAAATAAAGTCAACAACCCTCAAAGGGGACTTTCAGGGCTCTGACAGTTGGACTTGATGATCTTAAAGGTCTTTTCCAAACTAGCTGATGATTCTATGATCATGTCCAGGCTTTGCTTTATGCTCATGATCAAGGACAGAGACTATTTCCCAGCAGTTCCTGGGAGGTCTGGCCTGGTTTGTTGGTCTCAGGATGACTGTGTAAGGAATGCTGAGTTGATTTGTGTCAGTATTGTACAGGATATCGGGCTGACTCATGTCAAAATGGTAATAATCCTCATGATAACATGCGTAACCAATGTGAACCTTGTGTTGTGTGTGGATCAGAGATCCCTTGTGAGCATTGTAACATGTGTGGTTTAAATGATTTTTATTATAGTAATGAAGATAGTCCAATGTAAAATGAATGGAAATAATTTTCATTCATGGGTAAAAGGGAAAAGTCCTTAGTTTGCTGTATGTGGCTAACTTAA